>AWOL01S0034143.1:29910-47022 GCA_000715115.1 Nicotiana otophora | reverse complement strand
CAGTGAGCGCGAGTACCCATTGAGTGTGAGTGCTGAGGGCTGAGAGCCGAGTGGTTGAGCGGTTGTGACGAGTTGAGTATATGTTGCCCTGAGAGGCTGTACTTGCTTTTCATTTGTTGTTGCATTTAGTTGCTATCTGTCATTGATGTGAAATTTTCTGAAAGATCTTATATTCGGATTACATGAACTTGGATTTTATAAAACCGATTTGACTTAAACTTTTGGAATTAAAAGCATGTGCTCTTTGCTGAATTTACTAAAATTGAACTATAACTATGTAGCTCGTCACTATCTTCAGTTCCTTATTTATTATTGTTACTTATTGAGTTGGTTGTACTCATACTACACCCTATACTTCATGTGCGGGTGTTGATTCTTTCACGTAGTTGATTTCCTAGAGATTTTGAGGTAGCTGCCACATTTTCACAGACCTTGTCTCTTCTTCCCTATCTCCTTGTTTACTGTATTTGGTCTTAAACTATTATAGACCGTATTTCCAGACTTGTATTCATATTAGATGCTCATGTACTCAGTGACACTAGGTTTTGGGGAGTGTTCGTATCAGTATTTGTGGGATTTCGTATTGTATTTAAATATTATATTTTCAAACTTAAAGAGCAATTGTGGTTTATTGAGATTGTCGGCTTGCCTAGTATCGAGATAGGCTCCATCACGACAGGTTAGGATGACATCGTTTTACCACTTCAGGTATGTCTCTATGCTCGTTCGAGGATGAACGATTGTTTTAAGAGGGGGAGGATGTAATGACCCGGCCGGTCATTTTGAGTGTATAATCCCCGATCCCCTATCTACTGTTTCCCTCATATCTGTTTATGCTTACGTGACTAGTCGGGAGGTCTTGTTTTTGGTTTCGGAGTGATTTGGGACACTTATTCCCTAAAACAGAAGATTAAGTCTTAGGATTTTGGCCGCAGTTGAAATTGTGTAAAGACGACTTCGGAATGGAGTACCGTCAGTTCCGTCAGTTACGTTGGGCGATTTTGGACTTATGAGTGTGTCCAGACTATGAATTTGAGGTTTGTAGCTAATTTAGGCTTGAAGTGGCGAAAGTCAAATTTTTGAAAAGTTNCGGGGGGGGGGTTGACTTTTTGATATCAGTGTCGGATTCTGATTCCGTAAGTTGGAGTAGATCCATAATATCAAATATGACTTGTGTGCAAATTTTAAGGTAGGTAGGACGTGGTTTGGTATGATTCGGCATTGTTTGTAGAATTTGGAAATTTCGAAGTTCATTAAGTTTGGATTGGAGAGTGATTCATGTTTTTGATGTTATATCGGTTCGTTTAAGGATTCGACTAAGTTCGTATTGTGTTTTGAAATTGATGGTATGTTTGGTTGAGGTCCCGGGGGCCTCGGGTAAGTTTCGGGTGGTTATCAGATCATTTTTGGCCTTGGTGAGATAGCTGATATCTGCTGCTGCATTTATTTCTGGTTTCCTCTTACGCATTCGCGAAAGGAGCCTCGCGTTATCGAAGAGTGTTACTGAGTTGGTGAGATTTTTCCCTACGTGACCGCGAAGGAGCGGACGCGAATGCGAATGCATGGCAATGTGTTCATCGTGAACGCATGAGTGGCGTCACATTCGTGAAGGGGAGTGAGGCAGCTGGGGACCCCCAGTCTTTTATTCTACACATTCTCGAGGTAAGGGACGCATTCGTGAAGGTCTGAGTTTGCAAAGCTTTGCATTCGCGAAGCGTAAGTCGCATTCGCGAAGAGTTAAGTTGAGAGGCAGTCTGAGTTGGTCTACGCGAATGCGAGAGGATAGTCGCGTTCGCGAAGAAGTAAATCTGGGCAGACAGTATAAATTGCAAACACGAGGGTTTGAACCCATTTTGCATATTTTGAGATAGAGAACATGGAATTGGGTGATTCCTGAAGGGACTTTTGTGGAATTGATTGGGGGGTAAGTGATTCCTACTTAGTTTTGGTTAAAACCCATGATTATATCTTTAATTTTATCATCTAATTTGTGATTTGGTGTGAAATATTTGGGAAGAAGATGAAGTGTTCTTGAGTTAGAATTTTGAGGTTGTGAATGGGATTTTGTTATCGGATTTGAGTAATTTTGGTATGGTTAGGCTCGTGAGTGAATGAGCTTTTGGGTTTTGTGACTTTTGTTGGATTTCGAGACGTGGGCCCGGGGCCGACTTTTGACCAATTTTGGATTTTTGGCTTATAATTCCATGTTTTGCTTTTGGTATTGATTCTTTTATCCTATATTAATTATATCGTACTACTTATGGCTAGATTCAGAGTGTTTGGAGATTGATTCGAGGGTCAAAGGCATTGCAGAGTAGGATTTTTGCGCGTTTGAGGTAAGTAACAGTTTTAAGTCTGGTTTTGAGGGTAGGAAACCTGGAGGATTCGTATGATGTTAGTGTTTGTAGGTGACACACATGCTAGGTGACGGGCGTGTGAGTGTGCATCGTGAGGGATCGTGACTTGGTCTGTCCCGTGAGAGTGTAAAGTCAAATATCCATTGTTATTACTTGTGTTTCCTTGCCTTTGAGCAATTGACTGCCTTTCATGTTAGAAACCATTCTTAGGCCTTATGATATCACTGTTGGGACCCGCAACGGTCATATACTTGTTGAATTGACTGCTAATTATTGTCTTGTACTAAGTCACAGTCTTACTTGTGTGTTATATCTCTGTTCCCTCTCATATCTTGTTGATACTTGTTGTATTCTCTGTTTGGGTCGATTATCATGATATTCTGTGAGCCCGAGGGGCTGGAGAGATAGGGCCTGAGTGCCGAGCTGTGAACTATGTGAGGGATATGGATCGGGTTGAACGTCGCAATGAGTCTTATGGATACTTAAGTGATTGGGTCGTGTTGCACCCTACAACGATATAGCGCTTGGGCTGGAAGGAGCCCCTCCGGAGTCTGTACACCCCCAGTGAGTGCATGTATCTATTGAGAGTGTATATTGAGGGTTGAGAGCCGAGAGTATGAGCTGACGAGATGAGTTGAGTGACTGCTACCTTGAGAGGCTGTACTTTCTTTTATTTATTATTGTACTTAGTTGCTATCTGATGTTGTTGTGAAATTTCTGGAAGATTCATATATGTTTTACTTGAGCTCGAACTGATTTGACTTATAGCACCACATTTGAAAGCATGTTCACTTTTTGCTGAAAACTTTTGAAATGATCTGTATCATTATATTTCGTCACTGCTTCTCAGTTCCTTATTTAATTCTATTACTTGCTGAGTTTGTTGTACTCATACTACACCCTGCACTTCATGTGTAGATCCAAGTGTGTATGGTTCTGATGGTTGCTCAGTGCATGCGCAGGCTGATTATCGGAGACTTACGAGGTAGCTGCTGGCGTGCGCAGTCCTTGTTTCTCCTTTCTTATTATCTTTTCTCTCTTGTATTGGCATTTGGCAAACACTGTAGTAGACTCTGTTTCTAGATTAGTTATTAGATGCTCATGACTTAGTGACACCCCGATGTCGGGCTATTTTTCTGCACTTATGTTTTATTTGAGTTTTACCCCCGTATTTATGAGAAACTCTGGTTATTTTAAATGTCTTAATTCATTTCTATTAAATTTTGAAATTGTTTTGGAAAGGTCGGTGTCATGACCCAAAATCCAACTAGTTGTGATGGCACCTAACCCAACCCGCTAGGTAAGCCAATTACCAACTATCCAATTCCAATGAAATTTAAAAGTCAATTAATTAAAAGAAAATATCTAAAACCAATACATTTCCCCAAGAACTGGTAGTACAAATCATGAGCTTCTAAAAATATAGTTTACAGAGCTGGTATGAAGTAAATACATCATCTGTTTGAAAAGTATATAAACAGAGTTTCATGAATCTAAGGCTACCATGAACAAGGGGTAGCTACAACCGGAACGCATGTATATCTTCAGATCCAGCTCCCAACGAACACAGCAACATCAATAGCCAAATTCTGCATGCAAGGTGCAGAAGTGTAGTATGAGTACAACCGACCCCATGTACTCAGTAAGTAACAAACCTAACCTTAGGTTGCAAGTACTGACGAGCTTGTAGCAAGGTCAGAGTCCAACTCCCATAAGAAACAACAATTCATAACAATATAAAGCAAGTAATAAAAGGAGTAACCCAGATATAACATGCTCAACTGAATCATGATTTAAACAAAAATGTTCTGCTTTTCAAGTACATCAATGAAAACCCAAATCGTTCACCGAAGTTACAAGAAATATGAATAAGTTTGAAAACAATAATTTTTTCCAAAATCCTTTCAATAATAAATAAGATGTTTCATTTTCTTTCCAGATAACCAGTGTAAAACAAATGCATCACTATGTCTATCTGTCAACATGCGTGAGAAATCATGAATGATGTGATACCGTACATCATGAGAAAAATACATCTCTATGCCTGTATGTCATGTGTGCATATCAATACAATGTATCTCAGAGATGTACTCATGTACTCACACTCTCAGAGTACTCAATCTCACTATCTCGCATTCTTTCTCACTATGCTCAGTACACTCAATCACTCAGTGTTGTACAATACCCGTTGCGGCGTGCAGCCCGATTCTTGTTTATAGTCGACTGCGCTCACTAGGGGTGTGCAGACTCCGGAGGGGCTCCTACAGCCAAAGAGCTATAATCCGCACGAATAACTCACGTGCTGCACGGACAATGCACGTGCCATAATATCAATATTTGGACCCACACGGACAACTCATAGTGCTATAGTATCAATCTGGATCCGCACGGAGAACTCACGTGCTATAAAGCATATAAAGCCAAAATGGTCTGTTGCGGCGTGCAACCCGATCCCATAATTATCCTCACAATCAGGCCCTCGGCCTCGCTCAGTCATCAATCTCTCCAGTCTCTTTCTCATGGGCTCACAATGTCATGAAAGTAACCCAAAAATGATGATATGATGTATCAATAAATAACAACAGAGACTGAGATATGATATGTAATGACATGAATATGACTGAGGATGAATTTTCAATTTAAAACAAATAATTCATAGCAATACGACCTCTGTGGGTCCAAATAATACTGGCACATAGTCTCAAAATAATTTTTATATGATTCTCAGCTCAATTTCTTCAACACATAAAACTACATAGAAAATGTCAAGATTATTTGACTACAAAATTTCACGAAAACAATTACGTCACAATTTCTATAGTGCACGCCCACACGCCCGTCACCTAGCATGTGCGTCACCTCCCAAAAATTCACATAATACATATATTCAAGGTTCAAACCCTCGGCTCCAAAATTAGAAGAGTTACTTACTTCGAACAAGACGAATCTAATGTCGAGCAAGCTAAACAATGCTCCATAAATTTCATTCTGTGCGTATCAACTTCCGAATGGCTCGAATCTAGCCACAATTAATTTGATTCAGTCCACAAAATTATAGGAATTAATTCCATATCAAAATACTAATATTTTCCACAAAATATGAAAATAACACCCCAAAAATTACCCGTGGGGGCCACGTACCAGAACCCGACAAAAGTTACAAAACTCGATAGCTCATTCAACTACGAGTCTAGCCATACCAATTTTACCAAACTCCGACCTCAACTCGACCCTCAAATCTTCAAACTCCGAAAATACTACAATGCTCCAATTGATTAAAATGTCCAAATATCATCCATAATTCAATACCTACCATTAGATATTCCAACTACATCAAAATAAATACAAAAAGATTCATACATATCCATTTAGGCTTCATAATTTGCAACAAGCCTTCAACCATCCAAAATTATCCAATAGGCTCATCTATTAGCCTATTCAATTTCATTCTTATCATTTAATACTCAGTTGGAGTCATTAATAATACTATGTTAATTACCCAACATCATTAAGTCACTATTCATTGTCTTCTCAAATAAAATCCTATGTTCAAGAACACCCATTTCAAGAACTAGTGTTGTATCTTGTCAAAATGGTGATTCCCTATTAAATTCGTTCATCAATTAAGTTATCAAGTCTATTGGAATCATTAGAAACTCAAAACAATTCTTTTTATATTAATTCATCACTATTCATCTTCTTCTTTGCCTAAAATATCATTTTCAAGACCCTCCCTTAGGGTTCATATAATATCCCATTACAAATTCAAATAAAACTCATAAACATGCTACCCATACTCCAATATAACATATATATGAAGCTCAAGGGAAGGGATTACCTCTTGGTAGAAGAATCTAACTTTTTCTCTTTTTGATGTTCTTGAAGATTCAACCCAATTCCTATGGATTTGATCCATAATAATGTTAGTGTTATCACTAAATGATGTTATATAATCATCCTTGTACCAAAATAACTTACCTTGAAGTATATCCATGGTGGAAGAGCTTCTCCTCTCTAGAAATCCCTTCCAAGATGAAGTACTAACCCATTCTCTCTTTAAACCCACGTTTTCAGCACTTAAAATGACCCTTGAAGCTACTGGATTTGCCTACGTAATGGTGAGTATGTTGCGCTGCTATACTGCATAGGCTACGCTGCTATGTTGTGTAGGCTACGTTGCTATGCTGCGTAGGCTACACAAGACTCGCGTAGCTATTCTGTCACCCTTTAGTAACAACGTCATAACTTTTTGTAGAAACTCCAAATGATAAACCGTGTGAAGAATTAGAAACTAGACACATAGAAATCTCCTTTGATAGGTTATACACCATATAACTCTTCTTATATCGAGAGTTATGCTCGTTTGAAGTGAGGTCTTGTGCGAACTCACTTGAAACTTTATCCCATCATAAACTTTTCAACTTGACTTAGCTTTAGGACTCTCCTTAGACCATAAACCATTATTAATGTACCTCATACATATATTATCATTATCAGTTGATATTATTCAAATTATCAGTCTTGTTCATACCCGAATTAATATAATTAGCACCCGCCAATCTTCTTAATGGTCTCAAAGCTTTTCGATTTGTTTTTTCTGGGGTGTTACAGTCGGCTTGCCTTGTATCGCGATAGGCTCCATCATGACGGGTTAGATTTTGGGTCGTGACACTCAGTCCAATATTACACTCAGTCGTGACGGGTTAGATTTTGGGTCGTGACACTCAGTCGGCTTGCCTTGTATCGCGATAGGCTCCATCACTCTCTCAGGGAAGTGGAACAGATGCTGTAACAGGAGGTACATATGTTGAAGCTATTTTGTGCGATATTGAACATGGGAATATCATTTTGGATTCACCTAAAGAGGAACAACATATTTCTATATCAAACTTGAACGCACCACCTGGACCAAAGGAAAGGCAACATGAGTCAACTGGTCTAGCAACGCTTTATGATATATACATGCAAGAAAGTGAAGGTAATCTGCAAGGAAAGGAAAGGGTGTTGATAGAAAAAGCACCTCTTACTGTTCATGAAATTATTGAAAAGATTTAGCATGTTAGTGTGAGCAATTTTATTTTTTTATTTAATAGTTGTAAAGTGTTATAATGGACCTTATGAGATGACCCGGCCGGTCGTCTTGAGAGTTATAGCCTCGATCCCCTATTAACTATTTTTCTTGTATCTATTTATGCTATTTTGACTTGTCGGGAGGGTTCATTATAGTTTTGGAGTGTTTTGGGGCACTTAGTCCCTAAATAGAGGTTTAAGCCTTAGGATTTGGAGCGGAGTCAGAACTGTGTGAAGACGACTCCGTAATGGAGTTCCGTCGATTTTGT
The DNA here is from genome assembly GCA_000715115.1 of Nicotiana otophora. Taxonomy (NCBI): domain Eukaryota; kingdom Viridiplantae; phylum Streptophyta; class Magnoliopsida; order Solanales; family Solanaceae; genus Nicotiana; species Nicotiana otophora. The sequence goes on along the minus strand of AWOL01S0034143.1, from coordinate 39,326 downwards.
TAGCTCCGTTAGGTGATTTTTGACTTTGAGGCGTGTCCAGATAGAGTTTCGGAGGTCTGTAGCTCATTTAGGCTTAAAATGGCAAAAGTTGAAGTTTTGAAGATTTTGACCGGAAGTGGAATTTTTGATATCGGGGTCAGATCCCAATTTCGATAGTTGGAGTAGGTCCGTAGGGTTGAATATGACCTATGTGCAAAATTTGGGGTCAATCGGACGTGGTTTGGTTAGTTTCGGCATCGGTTGTCGAATTTGGAAGTTTCAAGATCTTTAAGTTTGAATCGGAGGATGATAAGTGATTTTTAGCATTGTTGGATGTGGTTTGCGGGATCGACTAAGTCCGTATGGTGTTTTAGGACTAGTTTGTATGTTTGGTTGAAGTACCGGAGGCCTCGGGTGTGTTTCAAATGCTTAACGGATTGATTTTGGGACTTATGCAATTGCTGAAGCTGCTGCACTTGGTGTAATCACACCTGCGCACTTTGGGCCTCAGGTGCGGAGCCACAGGAATGGTTTTGGCCCTATCAAGCTGGGGCCGCAGGTGCGGCGATAGATCTGTAGAAGCAAATACATAGAAGCAGAAGAGGAGCGCAGGTGCGGGCCCGCAGAAGCGGACCCAGTTCCCCTTAAATGATTTTTTCACCTGTGATGGTGATCTGCGTATTTACTTTGGGACTACGGGACGGTATCCCGGGAGATCCCCCCCTGCATATTTACTTTTGAGACTACGAGGCGGTTCCTTGGGAGAAGAGCTCCCTGCGCATTTACTTTTGAGACTACGAGGCGGTTCCTTGGGAGTTCTCCGTGCATATTAACCTTTGAGACAACAAGGTGGTACCTCGGGAGATCTACTTGTACTTTTATTTTGGGACTACGAGACGGTATCTCGGGAGATCCCCTGCTATTTACCCCTATGTTCTGCATTGCTACTTTGCTATGTTCTCCTTGTTTAAATTCCAGTCTCTTATTATATTGTTATACTCTCCTGCTTATTTATTATATACCAGTAGGGCCTTGACCTGACCTCGTCACTACTCGGCTGAGGTTAGGCTTGTCACTTACTGGGTACCGTTGTGGTGTATTCATGCCCTTTCCTGCATATGTTTTTCATGTACAGATCCAGGTTCCTATTACTAGCCTCGTCCATAGTTGTAGTCGCTGATGTTTTTGGAGAACTTCAAGGTACATCTGCCTGCGCCCGCAGATCCTCGGAGTCCCCCTCTATCCCCCTATGTTGATTCTTCTCTTATTTCTATAGACACTGATGTATATAACAGTTAGAATTTCGTAGAAGCTTGTGACTTACGGTGTTCCGGGTCTTGGGAGTGTTATGTATATTTCGAGAGTTGATTATTGTATATGCCGAGCGATATCTCAATTGCTTATTAAAATATCTTTTACTGTTAGTTGTTAATTTTCATGTTTTTCATTTCATTTCCGCAAGTGTTAGGCTTACCTAGTCGTAGAGACTAGGTGCCGTCACGATGATTCACAGAGAGAGAATTTGGGTGGTGACAAGTTGGTATCAGAGCTCTAGGTTCATAGGTGTCGTGAGTCACAAGCCTATTTATTAGAGTCTCGCGGATCGGTACGGAGACGTTTCTACTTATCTTCTAGATGCTATGGAACTGTTAGGAAACATTATGCTTCTTTGGTTCCTTGTCGTGTCAAATTTGTTGGCATCAAAACATTCTAAACTTCTATAATCTATTCTTTCTCACAAATGGTGAGGACCCGTATCTGAGGATCTTATGACCAAGAACCCGCGCCCCCTGCTAGAGCCGCCAGAGGACGGGGCCGGGGTAGACGACCACCACGCGGTGTAGCCAGAGCACCCGCGCGAGCTGCGACAGAGGAGCCCCCAGCAACTCCAACTGGAAGGCAGGCACCAGAGGTTCCTATTACTGCACCAGCCCTGCAGGAGACTATATCCCATTCATGAGCATGTTCAGCACCTTAGCTCAGGTTGGATTGATTCCATTAGCTCCCGCCACATCTCAGGCTGGGGGAGGGGCACAGACTCCCGCCGCCCATACTCCTGAGCAGAGGGTCCAGGTTGATCAGGCCCTAGAGTTCATTCATATGCCACCGGTAGCTCCGGTTCATCACGAGACTAGGACAGCTGCTTCTGAGGCGGAGCAACTCAGACTTGAGAGGTACAAAAAGTACCACCCACCTACCTTCAGTGGATTGGCTACAAATGATGCTCAGGGTTGTTTGGAGGAGTGTCATCGTATTCTCATACTGTGGGCGTAGCGGAGATGAGTGGGATTTCTTTTACCACTTTCCAGCTTAGAGGAGCAGCCTATCAATGGTGGCATTTTTATGAGTTGAGTAGTCCGGATGAGGCCGCTTCACTTACATGTACTCAGTTCTCAGACATGTTTTTGAGAGAGTATGTCCCTCAGAGCCTCAGGGACTCATGGCGCACAAAGTTTGAGTAGCTGTGCCAGGGTGCTATGACTGTGTCAGAGTATGAAGTGCGCTTCAGTGATTTGGCCCGACATGCACTGGCCTTGGTTGCCACAGTTTGAGAGAGGGTTCAATGGTTTATAGAGGGACTTTACTCCAGTATTCAGATTAGTTTGGCCAGGGAGTTGGAGATGAATATCCCTTATCATCAGTTTGTGAGTATTGCCAGGAGATTGGAGGGCATGCTTGCCCGGGATCGAGAGGAGAGAGAGGCCAAGAGGTCTCGAGAGACTGGTTCTTATTCTGGAGCTCATGCCCCAGCAGCTCAACATGGTAGGGGTTATGTGAGTCACCCCGTTCATTCAGCTATTCTAGTCGCCAATGGTGTTCCATCCCCTTCTAGGCCCTAGGAGCCTTATTATGCACCGCCAGTATCTGGTGTGCCTTCTGCTCAGGGTGCTTTTAGCGGCCACTCCAGCAGACCTGGCCCAAGTCAGTTGCAACAGCCACGGCCTCCAAGCGGTTGTTTTGAGTGTGGCGACACCCACCATATGGTGAGGGATTGCCTCAGACTTAGGAGGGTTGCACCTCCACAGACTTCTCAGCTACCACGTACTCCTCCTGGTCCCAGGCCATGATTCCAGCACCAGCTACCGCCCCACCTGCTCAGCCATCTCGAGGTAGAGGTCGGGGAGGTCGACGTTGCCCTAGATGGGGAGCCCATGCCAGGTATTATGCTCTTTCGGCTTGTATATAGTCAATTTCTTCCGACTCTATCGTTACAGGTATTGTTCCGGTTTGTCATAGAGATGCATCGGTAATATTTGACTCCGGCTCTACATATTCCTAAGTGTCCACTTATTTTGCCGCGTATTTGGGCGTATATCGGGATTCTTTGAGTTACCATGTTTATGTGTCTACTTTTATGGGAGATTCTCTTGTTGTGGACCATGTGTATCGGTCGGGTTTGGTTGCTCTTAGTGGTTTTGAGACAAGAGCAAATTTATTATTGCTCAGTATGGTAGAATTTGATGTTATTTTGGGCATGGACTGGTTGTCACCCCATTATGCTATTCTTCATTTTCACGCTAAGCCTGTGACGCTAGCTATGCCAGGTTTATCGCGATTAGAGTGGATAGGTACTTTAGAGTATACTCTCAGCAGATTTATTTTATTTCTTAAGTCTCAATGAATGGTTGAGAAGGGGTGTGGTGCGTATTTAGCTTATGTGAGAGATGTCAGTGTTGATACCCATACAATTGAGTCAGTTCCAGTAGTGAGGGATTTCCCAGATGTGATTCCAGCTGATCTTCCGGGCATGCCGCTCAACAGAGATATTGATTTTGGTATTGATTTGTTGCAGGGCACTCAGCCCATCTCTATTTCTCCATATCGTATCGCTCCTCCTGAGTTGAAGGAGTTGAAGGAGCAATTGCAGGAGTTTCTTGATAAGGGCTTCATTCGGCCCAATGTGTCACCTTGGTGTGCTCCGGTCTTGTTTGTAAAGAAGAAGGATGGTTCTGTATGTATATGTATTGATTATCGCTAGCTGAACAAAGTTACAGTGAAGAACATGTATTCATTACCTCGTATTGATGACTTATTTGATCAGTTATAGGGTGCCAGAGTGTTCTCCAAGATTGAATTACGTTCAGTCTATCATCAGTTAAAGATTCAGGAGCCAGATATCCCGAAGACTGCTTTCAGGACCCGATATGGCCACTATGAGTTTATTATTATGTATTTTGGGCTGACCAATGCCCCAACAGCCTTTATGCATTTGATGCACAGTGTATTCCGGCCTTATCTTGACTCATTCATCATTGTGTTTATTGATGACATTCTGGTTAATTCCAGGACTCGGGAGGATCATGAGCAGCACCTGGGGACTGTGTTTCGGACTTTGAGAGAGAAGAGGTTGTATGCAAAATTTTTGAAGTATGAGTTTTGGATTGACTCAGTGGTATTCTCGGGTCATGTAGTATCGAGTGATGGGATCAAGGAAGATCTGAAGAAGGTGGAGGCAGTGCAGAGCTGGCCTAAACCGTCATCAACTATGAAGATCCGTAGTTTTCTTGGGTTGGCAGGGTATTACCGTCGTTTTGTTGAGGGATTCTCATCTATTGCAGCACCTATGACAAGGCTGACCCAGAATGGTGCTCCGTTCAGGTGTACAGAGGAGTGTGAGGAGAGCTTTCATAAGCTCAAGACATCTTTGACTACAGCCCCAATTTTGGTATTGCCTACAGGTTTGGGGTCCTACACTGTATATTGTGATGCGTCGCAGATTGGTCTTGATGCGGTGTTGATGTAGGATAGTAGGTTGATTGCCTATGCGTCCAGACAGCTGAAGGTGCATGAGAAGAACTATACTATCCACGACCTTGAGTTAGCAGCTATTGTTCATGCCCGGAAGATTTGGTGCCACTATTTGTATGGTGTTTCTTGTGAGATTTACACTTATCATCGGAGATTGCAGCATCTGTTCAAGCAAACAGATCTTAATTTGCGTCAGCGAAGGTGGTTGGAGCTACTTAAGGATTATGATATCACCATTTTGTACCACCCGGGGAAGGACAATGTGGTGGCTGATGCTTTGAGTCACCGGGCGGAGAGTTTGGGATGTTTAGCATACCTTCCAGCAGTAGAGAAACCCTTAGCATTGGATGTTCAGGACTTAGCCAGCCAGTTTGTGAGATTGGATATTTCTGAGTGGAGTCGAGTTTTGGCTTGTGTGGTCTCTCGGTCTTTTCTTTATGATCGCATCAGGGAGCGTCAATATGATGACCCCCACTTACTTGTCCTTAAGGACACGGTTCAGCACGGTGATGCTAAGGAGGTCACCATTGGGGATGATGGCATATTGAGGATGCAGGGCAGGCTATGTGTGCCTAACATAGATGGATTGCGCGAGTTGATTCTTCAGGAGGTTCATAGCTCGCAGACTCTATTCATCCGGGTGCTGCGAAGATGTATCAGGACTTGAGGCAATATTACTAGTGGAGGAGGATGAAGTAGGACATAGTGGAGTATGTGGCTCGGTGCCTAAATTGCCAGTATGTGAAGTATGGGCATCGGAGACCGTGTGGGTTTCTTCAGAAGCTAGAGATTCCGGAGTGGAAATGGGAGCGGATCGCTATGGATTTCGTTGTTGGACTCCCATAAAGTCAACGGAGGTTTGATGCGATTTGGGTGATTGTGGATAGGCTGACCAAGTCAGCTCATTTTATTCCTGTGATGACTACATATTCTTCCGAGCAGCTGGCTCGAATCTACATCCGTAAGATCGTCAGGCTTCATGGCGTACCGGTATGTATCATCTCTGACTGGGGTACGTAGTTTACATCACAGTTCTGGAGGGACGTACAACATGAGTTGGGTACTCAAGTGGAGCTGAGCACAATACCTCACCCTCAGACGAACGGACAGTCCGAGCACACTTTTCAGATATTAGAGGATATGACCCGTGCTTGTGTAATGGAGTTTGGATGGCTGTTGGATCAGTTCTTACCACTTGCGGAGTTTGTCTACAATAGCAGCTATCAGTCGAGTATCTAGATGGCACCGTATGAGTCTATGTATGGTAGGCGGTGTTGGTCCCCAGTGGGTTTGTTCGAGCAAGGCGAGGCCAGATTATTGGGTAAAGACTTGGTCCAGGATGCCCTGGATAAGGTGAAGTTGATTCAGGATCGACTTCACACAGCCCAGTCTAGACAGAAGAGTTATGCGGACCTGAGGGTTCGCGATGTAGCATTCATGGTTGGAGAGCGGGTCTTGCTTCCGGTATCGCCTATGAAGGGCGTTATGAGGTTCAGAAATAAGGGCAAGCGGAGCCCAAGGTATATTGGTCCTTTTGAGGTGTTGAGGCATGTTGGGGAGGTTGTTTATGAGACTGCCTTACCTCCCAGCCTAGCAAGAGTCCATCATGTATTCCACGTTTCTATGCTCCGGAAGTATCACAGTGATTCGGCTCATGTATTGGATTTTAGCTCAGTCCAATTGGACAAGGATCTATCTTATGTTGAGGAGCCAGTAGCTATTTTGGATAGGAAGGACATAAAGCTAAGGTGAAAGAACATTGCTTTAGTAAAGGTTCAGTGGAGGGGTCAGCCGGTCGAGGAGGCGACTTGGGAAACCGAGCAGGATATGCGGACCCGTTATCATAATCTTTTCACAGCTTCAGGTATGTCTCTATACTCATTCGAGGATGAACGATTGTTTTAAGAGGGGGAGGATGTGACGACCCGACCGGTCGTCTTGAAAGTTATAGCCTCGATCCCTTATTAACTATTTTCCCCGTATCTATTTCTGCTATTGTGACTTACTGGGAGGGTTTGTTTTGGTTTTGGAGTGTTTTGGGACGGTTAGTCCCTAAATGGAGGTTTAAGCCTTAGGATTTTGAGCGCAGTCAGAACTGTGTGAAGACGACTCCGGAATGAAATTTCGTCGGTTCCGTTAGCTCCATTAGGAGATTTTGGACTTAGGGGCGTGTTTGGATAGTGTTTTGGAGGTATGTAGCTCATTTAGGCTTGAAATGGCAAAAGTCGAAGTTTTGAAGATTTTGACCGGTAGTGGAATTTTTTATATCGGGGTCAGATCCCAATTTCGGAAGTTGGAGTAGGTCTGTAGGGTTGAATATGACATGTGTGCAAAATTTGGGGTCAATCGGACGTGGTTTGGTTGGTTTCGGCATTGGTTGTCGAATTTGGAAGTTTCAAGTTCTTTAAGTTTGAATCGGAGGATGATAAGTGATTTTTAGTGTTGTTTGATGTGGTTTGAGGGCTCGACTAAGTCTGTATGGTGATTGAGGACTGGTTGTTATGTTTGTTTGAGGTGCCGGGGGCCTCGGGTGAGTTTCAAATGCTTAACGGATTGAGTTTGGGACTTTTACAATTGATAAAGCTGTTGCACCTGGTGTAATCACACCTGCGAACTTTGGGCCGCAGGTGCGGTGCCGTAGAAGCGGTTTTGGCCTGTCAAAATGGGTCCACAGGTACAGTGATAGATCCGCAGAAGCGGACATGCAGAAGCGGAAGAGGAGCACAGGTGCAGGCCTTGTTCGCAGATGCGGACCCAGTTCCCCTTAAGTGATTTTTGCACTTGCGATGTTATTTTCGCAGGTGTGGTACCGCAGATGCAGCTGAAGGCTCGCAGAAGCGAGATCTCTGGCAGAAAAAGGGCTAAGTGCGAGGGTTTGATTTCATTCTTCATTTTTGGACTTGGGGTAATGATTCCTAACATGTTTTTGGTTGTATCCTATTAATCTATAGTTGTCTTCTCCATTTAATTTCGGATTTGGTTTTGAAAATTTGGGGAAAAGTTGAGAAAAGTTCTTAGGCCGAATTTTGGGATTTTGATCGAGATTTTGGTATCGGATTTGAGTAATTTTGGTATGAGTGAACTCATGAGTGAATGAGTGTTCATATTTTGTGACTTTTATCCTATTCCGAGGCGTGGGCCCGGGAAGACGTTTTGGGGCAATTGTTTAATTTCTTGCTTTAGCTTTGATTTCATTAATTAGATTGATTTATTAAAGTTGTATTTATGGTATGTAATTGATTTTGGCTAGCTTTGGGTCATTCGGAGCCGGCTATTCGTGGAAAAGGCATTTTTACCAATTAATTGAGCTTGGTTCGAGATAAGTGGCTTGCCTAACCTTGTGTGGGGGAAAGGCCCTTAGGATTTGGTGTTGTTATGATATGTGAGCATCGTGTATGCGAGGTGACGAGTGCGTACACGAGCTATTTGTGGAAAAACCTGATTTTTACTGAGTAATAGCCTGTTTTCATCTTATCTGAGTATATCAGCATGTGTAGTTATCCTGTTAGCCTAGAGTAGCATGTCTATGTGTCCTAATTGCCTATTTAAACTCTTTGTAGCATGTTTAGTAAATCCCGCTTCTTTATTGACTTGTACTTAGTCTAAATTATAGGTTTTCTTGCTGTAATTGTTATATTCATTTGTTTAAGCTGCGTATTTACTTTTGAGACTATAAGGCGGTTCCTCGGGAGATCCCCCCCTGCATATTTACTTTTGAGACTACGAGGCAGTTCCTCGGGAGATCTCCCTACATATTTACTTTTGAGACTACGAGGCGGTTCCTCGGGAGTTCTCCCTACATATTTACTTTTGAGACTACAAGGCGGTACCTCGGGAGATCTCCTTGTACTTTTATTTTTTTGGACTACGAGACGGTATCTCGGGAGATCCCCTGTTGTTTACATGTCACTACCCGGAATTCCCACCGTCGGGACTATGATGGCGCCTAACATTTCACTTGCTAAGCAAGCCAATATTAGAGAATCATTAAACCAATCCTTATTCCATTCAGTAAATAATAACAATTAGCTAAGATGAGCATTCTAGAATTCACTACAAGTAATAGTCTAAAAGAAATACAATTGTTTTGATGGAAGAGACAGTAAAACAAAAAAGATAGGTGGGAACTTCAAGGTCTGTGAACGCCGACAGATCTACCTTGAGTCTCCGGATAGAGCGTCCAACAGCTAAAATCTCGATCAACCCGAGTCGGTACCAAAATCTGCACAGAAAGTGCAGAGTGAAGAGTATAACCGACCCCATGTACTGGTAAGTGTCGAGCCTAACCTCGACGAAGTAGTGACGAGGCTAAGACAAGGCACCTACAAATCAACCTGCACAATTTACCAGTGTATATAAAAGTAACAGCAGTGAAAAGCTAGACAGGTAATATCGGGAGGGGGAACATGCTGAGGGAAATACGAGATAAAGAACTACAACAAAATAATGACTGAAACAACCAATGTACTATGAATCAATAGGAATGCCGAATATAGTAAAGGAAAACCNATTAACTCACATATCATGGCACGACATCACCCTTAGTGATTTTACACTCACAATATGGCACGGCATCACCCTTCGTGCATTAACACTCATAATATGGCACGATATCACCCTTCGTGCTTTTACACTCACAATATGGCACAACATCACCCTTCGTGCTTTTACACTCATAATATGGTACA
>AWOL01S0034143.1:0-29829 GCA_000715115.1 Nicotiana otophora | reverse complement strand
TGAGACTACGAGGCAGTTCCTCGGGAGATCTCCCTACATATTTACTTTTGAGACTACGAGGCGGTTCCTCGGGAGTTCTCCCTACATATTTACTTTTGAGACTACAAGGCGGTACCTCGGGAGATCTCCTTGTACTTTTATTTTTTTGGACTACGAGACGGTATCTCGGGAGATCCCCTGTTGTTTACATGTCACTACCCGGAATTCCCACCGTCGGGACTATGATGGCGCCTAACATTTCACTTGCTAAGCAAGCCAATATTAGAGAATCATTAAACCAATCCTTATTCCATTCAGTAAATAATAACAATTAGCTAAGATGAGCATTCTAGAATTCACTACAAGTAATAGTCTAAAAGAAATACAATTGTTTTGATGGAAGAGACAGTAAAACAAAAAAGATAGGTGGGAACTTCAAGGTCTGTGAACGCCGACAGATCTACCTTGAGTCTCCGGATAGAGCGTCCAACAGCTAAAATCTCGATCAACCCGAGTCGGTACCAAAATCTGCACAGAAAGTGCAGAGTGAAGAGTATAACCGACCCCATGTACTGGTAAGTGTCGAGCCTAACCTCGACGAAGTAGTGACGAGGCTAAGACAAGGCACCTACAAATCAACCTGCACAATTTACCAGTGTATATAAAAGTAACAGCAGTGAAAAGCTAGACAGGTAATATCGGGAGGGGGAACATGCTGAGGGAAATACGAGATAAAGAACTACAACAAAATAATGACTGAAACAACCAATGTACTATGAATCAATAGGAATGCCGAATATAGTAAAGGAAAACCAATTGCACGGCATCACCCTTCGTGCTTTTACTCTCAACCTCACCATAAAATCAATAGAAACGACACAACATCACCCTTCGTGCATTAACACTCATAATATGGCACGATATCACCCTTCGTGCTTTTACACTCACAATATGGCACAACATCACCCTTCGTGCTTTTACACTCATAATATGGTACAGCATCACCCTTCGTGCATTAGCACTCACAATATGGCACGACATCATCCTTCGTGCATTAACACTCCAAATATGGCACAACATCACCCTTAGTGCATTAACACTCTCCCTTACAATAATGCAATGAATAAATAATAACAAGGAGATAGAATAACAAGTACAAGCTTTACTTCAACAATTGATTCCACAATATCAATCTCAACTTCGAAATAAATACTCAATTATCACCAGAAGATCCGTAAGCATGATAAAAACGATTAATTTAACTACATTAGACTAAACCTGTAGCAATTAGGCATGGGAAAGATACAATATAAGAAAAACAGGAGAAACAGGGAAAACAGGTAAATTGGCGGCGCATAAGTACTCGTCACCTCACATATACACCGCTCACATGAATATCACATAGCAAGTAATTTGAGGTTCCTAATTCCCTCAAGTCAGGGTTAACCACGACACTTACCTCGCTATGAAGGCCACTCAATACTCAATCACAACGTTTCCTCTAGAATTCACCTCCAAACCACTCGTATATATTCAAAATGTCTCAATAATATCAAATATTGCTAAAGGAATCAACTACATTGCATAAATTTAGATTTCCTAAATTTTCCTCCAAAAAGTCAAAATTCGACACCGGGCCCGCTTGGTCAAAACCCGAGGTTCGGACAAAAATCTATTTACCCAGTCACCCCCAAGCCCGGATATATAATTGATTTTGGAATCCGACCTCAATTTGAGGTCTAAATCCCCACATTTCCGAAATCCCTAGTTTCTACCCAAAACCCCTAATTATACCATTTCAACTCTAGATTTTAGGTTGCTAATTCATGAAATGTAATGGGTAATTAAAAGAAAATGGTTTAAAATCACTTACCAATACTTTGGGGAAGAACATGTAGCTTGCAAATCGCCTCTAGCCCGTTTGGTTTTTGCAAAATTGAAGAAATGGCTTAAGTCCCGTTTTGGGAATGTTTTATACAATGGGTGACAGTGTTCATCGCGTTCGTGAGGACACTGTCATGTTCGCGAAGAGAAGAATTGCCAAGCCTTCGCATTTGCGAGTCCTCCTTCACGTTCACGAAGGCTACTCCCCCTGGGCTTCGCATTCTCGAGACCATGCTCGCGTTCACGATGAAGGATTACTGACTCCCTCCCCTAGGTATCTAATACTATGCGTTAGTTATGAGCTGGTCGCGTTCGCGAAGGGTAACACCCCTATCGCTTCACGTTCGCGATGAGTTGGTCGCGTTCGCGAAGAAGACAATTCTAGTCTGATCAACTTACTCTTGGTGTTCGCGAGAGTAGCTTGGCGAACACGAAGAAGAACATACCAAAACAGCTGCTGCAGCAAAAATACCAAATTTTCAAATTCCAAAATATCCCGTAGCCTATCCGAAACTCACCCGAGCCCTCGGGGCTCCAAACCAAACATGAACACAAGTCTAAAAACATCATACGTACTTACTCGCGCGATCAAATCGCCAAAATAACACCTAGAACTAAACATTTAGCACCAAATCCAATGGAATTTTCAAGCACACTTTAAAATTTCTATTTTCTCAACTGGACGTCCGAATAACGTCAAACCAAATCCGTTTCTCACCAAATTTCACAGACAAGTCTTACATATTGTAATGAATTTGTACCGGCCTCCGGAACCAAAATACGGACCAGGTATAAACAATGCCAAACATAAATAAATTCTTAAAGACATTAGATTTTGCAGACTTTAATTTTCATCACAAATTCATAATTCGAGCTAGAACCTCCGAATTTGATTACGAGCATACGCCTAGGTTCCATATTTTGATACGGATCCATCGGGACAGCCAAAATATGGACTCGGGTCCGTTTACCAATAATATTGACCGAAGTCAACTAAAATCAACTTTTAAGGTAAAAATTCTTATTTTCATCAATTTTCAACATAAATGCTTTCCGCAAACACTCTTGGATTGCACACGCAAACCGAGGAGGGTAAAAATGAGATTTATAAGGCTTAAAAGTGCAAAATCGAGTTCTAAAAAATAAGATAAGCTTTTGGGTCATCATATTTACCCCTGTGTTCTGCGTTTCTACTTTGCTATGTTCTCGTTGTTTACATTCCAGTCTCTTATTATATTGTTATACTTTCCTACTTATTAATTATATAACAGTATGGCCTTGACCTGACGTTGTCACTACTCGCCGAGGTTAGCTTGGTACTTACTATGTACCGCTGTGGTGTACTAACCCCCTTTCCTGCACATATTTTTCGTGTGTAGATCGGGTTTCCTTTTACCAGCCTCATCCTTAGTTCCAATCGCTACTATTTTCGAAGAACTTCAAGGTACATCTGCCCGCGCCCGTAGATCCTCGGAGTCCCCCTATATCCCCTTATGTTGATTCTTCTCTTATTTCTATAGACACTGATGTATAGAACAGTTAGAACTTCATAGAAGCTTGTGAATTACGGTGTTTCAGGTTTTGGGAGTGTCATATATATTTCGATAGTTGATTATTGTATATGTCGAGCGTCATATCAACTGCTTATTAAAATATCTGTTACTGTTAGTTGTTAATTTTCATGTTTTATATTTTATTTCCGCAAGTGTTAGGCTTAGCTAGTCGTAGAGACTAGGTGCCGTCACGACGATTCACGGAGGGAGAATTTGGGCCGTGACGCCTTAATCTCTGCATTTCTTTTTTGTATTTTTGCAGAAGTGAAAATTGTCGTATAATAGAAAAAGAAAGAGGAAATCTGTGGATTCGTGCCCTACTTTTAATCTTTTGACTCAGTCAAGTCAATCAAGTGATAATGCAGCGGATCATGCTACTACCAACATCAGTACTTCTATTGATCATGACCCCGCTTAACACTCTGTTGCTGCTGATATGGAGAAAAATGATTATGATAAAAAGATTGTTTTATATTGAAGTGTGGATGAGAGAGTTTATGTTTCTCCTCTAAAAATTGTTAAGCATGTTACTCACTTGGATGATCATTTTGATCTGCAGCCCACTTGGAAATCTGAAATAAAAAATATAAAGGAGGTAGAAGCTGAAAATGAAAAAGTAAATTTTGGCTCCTATAAAGGAAAAGAAGTAGTTGCAGGAGGACAAGAACCACAGTTTAAACAAAGTGCATATGTAGTAGAAGAACTGCTTGGTAGAGAAAAACGAATCCGTAATGCCAGTTGGCATTTAAAATCTCCATATAAGAGTACAAGTAAAGGTATTAATTGGAGTTTGAAATATGTTCGTAAATGTTGCTGGCATTATCGGAAAGTAATCAGAAAGGTGGAGGAAAATTTTGAAACATATTTAAAAGAAAACAAGAGAAAAGGTAGTCTTCCAAAGTAAGTTTTACTATTTGTTTAATATATTTTTATATGATTTAGATGTTATTAATAATTCTTTTGTTATTGTGTTTTTCATATTTGTTCTGTCTTTGTTTTTTTAGGGGAGTAACTGATATTTACAAAGTAGATCCTTTACTACAAGCAAAGCCATATGAACTTTACAATGAGAAAATTCAGTCAAGAATGTTCTTTAAAGAGATTGTAGATGATAAGTATTGTTTTCATGATGCGGTATGTATATCTCTTTTACGTTGTGAATTCATGATTTTATTTTGTATTATATTTGACATAGATTTATTTATATATTTTTTTCAGCACATAGATGTTTTATTGTATTATCTGAGGAAGAAGCATATATATCACATCAATGACTATCCATTTGCTTTGACAACAACTGATGTGGGCTTTGACGATACTTTGGATCTTGCATATATGGATTGGACTAATAATCCAAAAGGGTGGAATGAGTTTGAATTTTTGAATGACCCTTCCGGACTGGGAGTTGGGATTTGTCAGTATATATTGGGTGAGAATCGTAAATATAAGATTCTATGGACATCTGTTGAAAATGTTTTCTATCCGGTTTAACTTCCTGCAGTTTTGGTAAATGGTGAAATTCCATTAGATTCTAACACTCATTATTTTCTGGCAGTGTTAGACTTGAATGAGAAGACCATAGATGTATATGGTTCAGTGTATAAGAGCGATGAATATGATGTTATAGTGGAGTATGTTCTTCCTTATAAGCATTTCATTCCTGTGATGTTGGAGCATTGTACATTTGGTGACTTGCATCTCACATTTGGGCATGTATATGAGCCATTTGTGCTTCACTAGAAAGAAGCACCAAAACAGAAAGGAAACAAAAGTTGCGGTACATTTGTTATATGATATGTTGATATGTTACTGAAGGGTGAAGATGTTATGACATATGTGCCCCCTACAATCAAATATTATCGTGACATTCTTGGTTTAAGTCTATAAGGACATGAATATGGGAAACACAAATCAGGGTATTCAACTCCTCTAAGGGTGGTTGGTGATGATTATGGAGAGAATGGAAATAACTTTTGTAAATATCCTTTAGCATTTGGTCATCCTTAAGTGTAAATACATTCATAAACTTAGTTTTTGCATCATATATAAAATATGAATACTTTGTTGATTGATATGCAGAATGTTTTGCTTGAATGAAAGACTTTAAAATGTTTTGCTTTCTGTTTATTACGTTGGAGATCTATCATGTGAAAGCATATTATCCAGTATTTTATGCTGGATATGTACAATCCAGTTTTATTTTATGGAATTGAAGCTATTTATTGATTGAAATAGAGATTAATGGATTGGAGTTTATATTTTTATGGTGTGTATCTATGTATAATAAGTTAGATTTCATAATATTTGTTGATGCAACTCTAGTACAATTAGTTGGAGTTCTTATTTTGGTTGCTTCCTGTAAATTATGCTGGAATTGTTGCGTATGAAGCGCTATAAGCTAGTATTATAATGGAGAAGTGTAAAACAATAGAAAATATGTATCTAGAACAATTTGCTGGAATTAAATACTTTAAAAACTTTGCTTCCTGTGTATTATGCTGAAGGTCTATCATCTTAAAGTATATTCTCCTGTTTATTATCCTGGATGTGTACAATCCAGTTTTGTTTGGTAGATTTGAGCGATTTATTGATTGAAATAAAATATATGGATTGGAGTTTATATTATTTATGGTATGTTAGTAAGTTTAGATGAATAATAAGTTGGATCTCATAATATTTGTTGATGCTATGTTAGTATAATTAGCTGGAGTTTCTTATTTACGTTGGCTCCTTTAAATTATGTTGGACTTGCTACTTATGAAGCGCTATAAGCTAGTATATTATAATTGAGAAGTACAAAACAATGGAAAATTTGTATCTAGAATAATTTGTTGGAATTAAATACTTTAAAATTTTTCTTCTTGTATATTATGCGGGAGGTCTAATCATCTTAAAGAATATTCTCCGGTATTTTATCCTGGATATGTACAATCTAATTTTTTTTGCTAGATTTGAGTTATTTATTGATTGAAATAAATATATATGGAGTGGAGTTTATATTTTTTATGGTGTGTTTTTATGTATAATAAGTTATATTTCATAATTTGTGTTGATGCTATTCTAGTATAATTAGCTGGAGTTTTTATTTTTGTTTGCTTCCTGCGCATTATGCTAGAAACGCTACTTATGAAGCGATATAAGGCAGTATATTATAATGGAGCAGTATAAAATAATGAAGATGTTGTATCCATAACAATTTGTTCGAATTAAATACTTCCTGTATATTATACTGAAAATCTATCATGTGAAAGCATATTATCCAGTATTTTATCCTGGATGTCTACAATCCAGTTTTTTATGGAATGCAAGCAATTTGCTGATTGAAATAAAGATTAATTGTAACGACCCGACCGGTCATTTTGAGCTCTAGCGCGTCATTTAGCGGTCTAGGATCCTTTCACTTAGGGTATTATGACTTGTACGTATGGTCAGAATTTAATTTCGGGAAGTTCAGAGTTGATTTTGAAAGCAAATGTTAATTTCGAAAGCCTTAAGTTGGAGAATTAACTAAAGTGTGATTTTTGAGTGAATGACCTCGGAATCGGGATTTGAAGGTTCCAACAGGTTCGTATGATGACTTTTGACTTGGACGTGTGCCCGGAGCGGGTTTTGGATGACCCGGGAGCGTTTCGACACATATTATGAAAGTTGGCATTTTGGAAGAATTCCCTAAACTTGAGCTGAAGTGCATTTCAATGTTATCGATGTACGTTTGGGATTCTGAGTCTAGGAATAGCTCCGTATGGTAATTCTGGTATTGGGAGCGAGTCCGGATGTAGATTTGGAGGCCCGTAGGTCATTTCGGGGTCATTTGGCAAAAGTTGGAAATTTGGTTAATTTTGAGAAGTTTGGCCGGGAGTGGACTTTTTGATATCGGGGTCGGATTTCGATTCCGGAAGTTAGAGTAGGTTTGTAATATCAATTATGACTTGTGTGCAAAATTTGAATTTCATAGTTCATTAAGTTTGAATTAGAGGGTGATTCGTATTTTCGATGTTGTTTGGCACGATTTGAGGTCTCGACTAAGTTCGTAATATATTTTGGGACGTGTTGGTATATTTGGGTGAGGTCCCGAGGACCTCGGGTGGATTTCGGATGGTTAACGGATCGAGTTTGGACTTGGAAGGAAAATTGAAGCATTTGTCTATTGGTGTAACCGCACCTGCAGAATTTGGCCACAGGTGCGGAGCCGCAGAAGCGGCCATGAGTGTCGCAAAAGCGGTTCTGGCTGGGGTAGGCTGGAACCGCAGATACGGTCAAGTTCTGCAGAAGCGGGACCGCACCTGCACACGTGGAGTCGTAGAAGCGTGTAAGGGGCACAAATACGGGGGCTATTGGGGCGAGCTTGAACCGCACCTGTGATGGAATTTCCGTAGGTGCGGAGTCGAAGGAGCGACTGTTGGACCGCCGAAACGAGAAGTCGGGCTGGGCAGTGTCATTTTAAAAGACGAGATTTGACCATTTTCCTCCTTTTTTTCTTTTGGATGGGCAATAATTGGAGCTCTTGGAAGGGGGATTTTCGTCATCTATGTCAAGGTCAGTGATTCCCATATGTTGTGAGATAAATACATGGTTTATATAAGGATTTAAACATGGAAACCAGTAGAAATTGTGGGGTTTTGGGTAGAAAACCTAGAAATTATATTTTTGGATTTTGACCACGAAATTGGACGTGGAACTTGGATTAAATTATATATTTGAGCTTGTGGTGATATGGGTAAGGTTTATCTTTGAATATTTTCGGAATCCGAGCACGTGGGCCCGAGCGTGATTTTTATTGACTTTTCAAGCGGAATTAGGAATTTTTATAAATTGGTAATAAGTGTTAGAGTGTATATTTATGGATTTGCACGTTTATTGACTAGTTTTGGAGCGTTGGACATCGGTTTGAGTTGTTGGAAAGGCTTGGGAGATGGTGATGGAACTTCAGAGCGAGGTAAGTCTCCTTTCTAACCTTGTAATGGGGAATATACCACATAGGTGAATTAATCTAATATGTACTTCTATTTGTGGGGGCTACGTATGCACGAGGTGAGGAGAGTCCATGCGTAGCTACTATTATGCTTATGTCCGGGTAGTTTAGGACCCAAATCATGCTATACTTGCGATATTTGACACCTTACTGTTAATTTAAATTACTTAAATCATATTGAACTTGGTAAATAAATTTTTAAAAGGTTAAACTTCGTTTTCCTTGACCGTTAAATGAGAATTGACATTTCCTTGGATAATTGTTCCTTAAAGAATCCTTGATTGACTGTTGAATGTGTTTATCTTTTGTGGAGCGGGCCGAACGCCTCGGCAGATTATATAGATGCAACTATCGTTCGCGCCATTCGACTTTCGGCAGTACACAGTTTAAATATTTATGTTGGATCAGGCCATACGACCTCGACATGATTTGCGCATGATTGAACTTGATTGCCTTGGAATTTACAATAGATGATATTGCCTCCTCTGGCTGAGATAAATTGTTAAATAATGGGAAATAAATTTGGAAATTTCTTATGAACAAAAGAATTGTTTACTTATTTCATGACATTGAGCTTACAACTATTCTACGTAATCCATGCTTATTTATATCATTGACGTTTCATTTATAGCCCATAGTAAGTGTCAGAGCTGACCCCTCGTCACTACTTCTTCGAGGTTAGGTGGGATACTTATCGAGTACCTGTTAATTTACGTACTCATACTACACTTGCTGCATATTTTTGTGCAGGTGCATATATGCCTAGTGGCCTTGTGGGCACAGAGGCGCGGTTATTGCGGGGACTTAGATGAGTTGCATTCCACGTTACGAGTCCGCAGCCAGCAGGGTCTCCTTCAGAGTATTTATATTTTCCTGTCCAATTTGTATTTCGGACAGATGTTGTATTTTATTTTACATTCTTAGTTGAGGCTCATGCCCTTGTGACACCGGGTTTTGGGGCGATTATGGGTTGCACTGTATTGGAATTGTTAATAATATTATTATTTATTTTGTAAAATTCACCTTTTACTATTTAATTGAAGAAAATATGATTTCAAAAATATTAAAATGAGAACCAAATTAAGTATTTATTTTTGGCTTGCTTGACAGCGGTGTCCGGCGCCATCTCAACCTTTAATGGATTTTGGGTCGTGACAACATGGTATCAGAGCACTAGGTTGACTTAGGTCTCACGAGTCAAGTTCGAGTCTAGTAAAGTCTTGCGGATCGGTACGAAGACATCTATACTTATCTTCGAGAGACTACATGACTGTTATGAGCACTTCCCTTCTTGATTCCTTATCGTGCAATTCTATTCCTTTGAGGCTTATGCCTTTATTTTCTTCCTATTCAATCTTGTGCGACATGAAGCGCTTGCTATAAATTTGGAAATCGAGGAATTTTAATGGTACTACAGATGTGGAGCCAGATATTTCTCCCTGTGTATTTGATTGGGCTATTGTCATCGCCTTGCGGAAGGTAATTCTGTCATTGCAGCTTAGTATCAGTATTACCTAAGGTTTTGAGGTTTCGCATTGATTGTTATGAAGATTCGTGCGTTGCTATCGCACGTGTTTGTTAATGGTAGGATGCATGTCTATGCGTCGAAGCAGTGAATGACTTGGAAGGAGCTTTACTCAGTGCATGATTCAGAGATCCAGTATTTTATTTCCGGTGAAGGAAAGTCAATAGGACTATGAATGTTCAGGTTTGGGTTGACGGATTAATGAGACTTGGTATTTCGAGCATTGTCAAAATTTCATGCGTGATGTGGTGTCGTCGCCCTGAGTTGAATGTGTTAAGTTCTTCGATGTTATGGTCTTCATTAATTTGCCTTCGGGGCAAGGTAGTGCAAAATAGTGCCAGGGAAGCGACTGTCAGAGATCGCAGTGTGCGGTGGTTCAGGACTTAATTGGTGGTACGGGTGTTGAGGGCTCAAGGAAGATGATCTTCAGAAAGGTTTAAAGTTGGTAGCGATCGATCGGTTCAAGTGCTACAGAGGTAGATTTTGATTTAAGGCAACAACTTGGCAGAAAATGATGAGAAAGAACATGTGGGAGGTGTCTTGCGGTGGTTAAATGTTTAGAAGGCCAAGTGTGAGAAACAGAAGTCGGGTAGTTGCTTAAAATAGAGGATTTTACCAAAATGGGAGAGCGACAAAGTATTAGATGGGTTCTGTGGTAGGATAGCTACACGCCTTGGGAAAGGTGTAGAGTGATACGGGATTTCATAGCGGACGGTGACTAGGTCTACGGACTTTATTTGGAATATTGGCTATTATACGGGGGAGAGTGGATAAGACGGGAAGGAGTTGCCTAATAGGAAGAATACAACATAACTTTGGATGGGAATTTATTGTCGCACCTTTTAGTTGATGTCCATGAGCAGTGAACAGACTTGTACTATTGGTGAATGAGCACGGGCTCAGGATGGGTTACTAATTATATAGTAAGTGTACCCAGTGCAGCGATGTTGGAAGATGTCGGCATGTAATTTTCACAGGTGGGTTATCTCCTGTGAGCTGGTCAACGGCCGCGTGGCTGACGAAGATTCTACGAAGAATTATACTGTGAGAGGTTGAATATAAAAACTTGGCTAGTGATTCAGAGTGTTCATGAAATAGTTAACAGGAAGCTTTTGAGGCAAATTGACGGGTTGATTATGCAAGATCATTTCAATGGGGGGTAAGGAGTCTTGGTGGATTCCAGGATTATGCAATGGTAGCTTCAAGCTAAGTGGGAGAGCCCCCACCGCCTACGATTGGATTGCATGGTTGTCTACTTGTGAGATTTCTGGTTATCGGCATATTGGTGGGTTATTACGACTAAGGAAAGAGAACATCAACGGTAATTTGAGCAAAGCATTGAGGAATGTGTGCTATAGTTGGCCTTATGGACTCATGTTTAGGCTTTGGAAAGATTCAGGATTTATGCTTTGTGTAGAGGTGATTTATAAGGAAAGTGATTCAGCCGGGTGCTCCTTGAGAGGGCGTTCATGTGCTAGTGGAGCCTTGGAGTTTGAATATATTCGGGACCAAGTCAGAGTGGGTGACTCTCAATAACGGTCCTATTGGATTCGAAAGTTAAAGTGTGGTGCCTAAGGATTTTGAGTCCGTAGTATGGTTAAGTATTGAGCTATTGCAGCGGATTATAAAAGGGGCTTGGAGTGTTCTATGTTATCTTCGGTATGCGGTGTAGCAATGGAATAATGGGAGAAAATAACTTCGGAATCATAGGGAAATTATCAGAATGAGTGTACCCATTGAAGATGCGAATATGCGCACAAGGAAAGTATTTGACGGTTCGTGGGTTTTGGAGACAATGTGGTCTCGTAAAATAAGGTCACTAAGGATGAGTGCAGATTAGGGTTCATGATGTATTGAATGGAGCTATTATTATTCCGAAGGCAAGTCCGATGTAAATTAGAATAAGTGGCTCGGCTGGTAGTGGTCGAATCAGCACGGTTATGGCAACGACCAGTTTCTCAAGCGTGAAGTTATACATGTGGTTTGTGGTTGTACACTTGGGCTTGAGCGCATCACAACTTGGTTGATTTGGGAGGTATTCAATTCATATCGCCTGTTGTGTGAAAATGGATCCTAGAAGGGACATGGTGGATTAGACCATTACTTGGGGTTGTATTTTCTGCGGTTATGAGAATTCAGTTACGCGTTGCAATGGTTCTCCTGAAATGAGCCAAGTTAGAGGTTCATATATGATGAAGTGTGTATTTTATTAGTGGGTCAGGATTTATGATGAAATTCTTGTACTCTTGCGCATTGGCATGATTAGGTGCAGTGAGTAGCATGGGAATTGGAAGGTTGCGGTTCGGTGTTGATAAGAATGTTACGAGCTCGGATGGTTAGGGAAGAATTCAGATTCTTAGAGTAAGTTGGTATTGTGTTTAGCGTCACCCAAGATCGGTGTCCTATGTAAGAGCCTTTGTGTACCGATTTGCGGCTTCTTGATTTGCTTTATAACATTAGTGTGGCCGGTGGTATGGATGTGCAGACTTGTTACCTGGTGCAAAAGGTCGTGGGAGCGTATCCCACGGGAAGATTGTATAAGTGTGTGACATGTAGTCACTTGATTGATTAAAGATTTGCAACCAGGTACGGAGATTAGGTACTATCGCTAATGTGAGAGTTTAGGCCTGAAAGGCGCTTTATTCAGTTGGTTGTGAATTATGGAAGTTTGTTCCGGTTTTGATGGCTGTTCTTATGTGTCATGGGAAAAGAGGTCATTGTGGATCCTTGAAAGGTTATTAACCTGTGTGGTACGATCAGGATCGACTTGAGATCTGTGGATGGATCTAAATGTGAATGTGGGCTCTATTTCATGCCGAATGTGTTCATTTCGGCATTGTGCTGTTTTCGGAGGGGTCTTCGGACCTTGGATGTTATTTCTGTTGTCGGCCATTCCATGTAGTCTTTATTGTGCCATGTGGGTTGTGAGGCAGTTTGATTATTGGCACTCATACTGCGATCCCGTATAGTTTGTGGTGTTATATGAGCAGGATGGCTCTCGAGACATAGGTCATTTATTGCACCTTAGTTATGCTTGAGGTTATAGCATATGACGCTACCCGTCTCCCTAGGAATTGTGTTATGCACTTGGCGTGCTTATGGTTGATACTCGGATATTTCATAGGTATAAGCGTGTTGACTTGATGGGTACGTCCCTATTTATTTCCATGTGTGGATCCGGTGGCACGTCGCCACAGATATGTTGTTTGGACTGGGTGGCATGCCTCCACGAGTATAATGGTTGGATCAGGTTGAATGCCTCAACGGTATCATGGTTGGATTGGGTTGCACGCCGCAACAATGTGATATTGAGTACAGTTTCCCATACCTATGATGTTTGTGTTTTGCCTCTCATTTCCTGAGGAAGGTTCCTAACATCCTTTCGCTTGTTTAAATTAGCTACGTGGGTTGAGTAACTCCTTCCAGAATTCATTTTCCTTATGTACCACATTCGAGCTTGTGGATTGTTGGCACATGGTGACATCATATGAGACCTTTGGTATTGTTTGTAGTGGCTTATTGCCGGAACGACTTGTACTGGGTGAGACGAGATTTTTGGGCCTGGGATCAGTGCAATCAGATTTATATGAAACATATTAAGGAGTAGATATTGTTATTCAGTCCAAAACGAGGTAATGGTTCTTATCGGGAGGAGAGACTCCATAAATTGTAATTCGGCAGGTGGCTATGATTTCTACACATCTTCTCTGTCGTGGCATTTCGAGAATTGGAACAAGATTTATATGTGTCATGAGGTGTGTTGTGAGCATCAGATTCGTGGGATTTCGGCTATTGTCGTCAGAGGATGTTATTATGGTCATGTGAATAGTGCGGTGCATGGTGTGAATTTAGTGAGAGTATACAATCATGTATTGGTACATCGTGTAGTGATTGAAACAGTGTTCGTATGTTGGAAGCAGGCCTAGTAGAGAATTTCGGATGTTGGCATTTGGCTCTAAGGCTTATTTGCCTAAATAAAAGGGAGAATCTTCCGATTTGCTCGAGCTAATGTGCTCAACTTAGTTGTGGTAGCACAGGTAGCTGCACGAGGTGTTAAACAATGATTTCAGACAACTCCATAATTGTTCTTAGCACATTCAAGGACGAACAAATGTTTAAGTAGGAGAGAATGTAATGACCCGAAAGGTCGTTTTGAGATCTAGCGTGTCATTCAGTGATTTGGGATCCTGAGCAGCTTCATTTCGGGTATCATGACTTGTACGTATGGTCGGAATTTAATTTCGGGAAGTTCGGAGTTGATTTGGAAAGAAAATTCTAATTTCGGAAGCCTTAGTTAGAGGAATTGACTAAAGTGTGATTTTTGGGCAAACGACCTCAGAATCAGGATTTGAAGGTTCCAATAGGTTCGTATGATGAATTTGGACTTAGACATATGCCCGGAGCGGGTTTTGGATGACCCGGGAGCGTTTCGGCGCCTATTATGGAAATTGACATTTTGGAAGAATTCCCTAAATTTGAGTTGAAGTACATTTCAATACTATCGATGTCCGTTTGGGATTCTAAGTCTGGGAATAGCTCCGTATGGTGATTATGATATTGGGAGCGCATTCGGATGTCGATTTGGAGGCCCGTAGGTCATTTCGAGGTCATTTGGCGAAAGTTGGAAATTTGGTTAATTTTGAGAAGTTTTAACGGGAGCGGACTTTTTGATATAGGGGTCGGATTCCGATTCCGGAAGTTGGACTTTGTTCGTAATGTCAATTATGATTTGTGTGCAAAATCTGAGGTCAATCAGCCGTGATTTGATAGGTTTCGGCATCGATTGGTGATGTTTTGAATTTCAAAGATCACTAAGTTTGAATTGGAGGGTGATTCATAGTTTCGATGTTGTTTGGCGCGAATTGAGGCCTCCACTAAGATCGTAATGTGTTTTGAGATGTGTTGGTATATTTGGGTGAGGTCCCGAGGACCTCGGGTGGATTCTGGATAGTTAATGGATCGAGTTTGGTCTTGGAAGGAAAACTGAAGCATATGTCTTCTGGTGTAACCGCACCTGCGGTGTTTTGGCCGCAGAAGTGGCCAAGAGTGTCGCAGAAGCGGTTCTGGCTAGGGTAGGCTGGGACCGCAGATGCGGTCGAGTTCCGCAGAAGCGGGACCGCACCTGCGCACGTGGAGTCACAGAAGCGAAGGCGTAGAACCGTTTAAGGGGCGCAAATGCGGGAGTTGTTGGGCCGTGCTTGAACGCACCTGCGATGGAATTTCCACAAGTACGAAGCCATAGGAGCGGCTGTTGGACCGCAGAAGCGAGAAGTCGGGTTGGGTAATGTTATTTTTACAGACGAGATTTGGCCATTTTCCTCCATTTTTTCTTTTGGATGGGCTATTTTTGGAGCTCTTGGAAGGGGGGATTTTTTGTCATCTATGTCAAGGTAAGTGATTCCCACATATTGTGAGTTAAATACATGGTTTATATAAGGATTTAAACATGGAAACTAGTAGAAATTGTGGGGGTTTTCGTAGAAAACCTAGAAATTATATTTTTGGATTTTGATCACGAAATTGGACGTGGAACTTGGAATAAATTATATATTTTAGCTTGTGGTGATATGGGTAAGGTTTATCTTCAAACATTTTCGGAATCCGAGCACGTGGTCTAGAGGGTGATTTTTATCGACTTTTCAAGTGGAGTTAGGAATATTTATAAATTGGATTATAATAAGTGTTAGAGTGCATATTTATGGATTTGCACGTTTATTGACTAGTTTTGGAGCGTTGGGCATCGGTTTGAGTTATTTGAAGGGCTTGGGAGACGGTGATGGAACTTCAGAGTGAGGTAAGTCTCCTTTCTACTTCATCATTGGCAGTGTACAAAGGTTTAGAACAAGATTTTAGTTGATATGAGGTTCGTTACCGATGTCGAGTTAGTTATCGAGCAGCTATTGCGGTCGGAAGTTATCGCTATGAGTATTTGAGTTGTGTGGTATATCCTGTGATTGTGTCTTGGGTCATGGTTATGGCTTGATATAGCTTGTTCGGACTTATACATTGTGTAGATATGAAGTTCAGGTCTTGTAGTAAATTCCAGATGTTGGAAACTGGATACTATAATTTACGGACTAAGGATGAAGTAATGATACTCAGTTGTATGGTGTTGTCAGGAATAGTTGAAATAGGGTGACTTGGGATCATCCTCGGGTATGTGCATGGTAAGGTTACACTGCAGTTTGACGGCTTAGGAACAACTCTTGGCACGTTCGAGGACGAATATATGTTTAAGTGGGGGAGAATATAACAACCCGATCGGTCGTTTTGAGCATTTGCACTTCGATCGGTTGTTTGGGGGCACGAGTAGATCTGTGTGATGTATTAGTACTTGTGTGCAAAATTTGAGTTCATTCCGAGTTAATTTGATATGTTTTGGCGCGAGTTTTTGGAAGTCGAAAGTTGGAAAGTTCATTAAGTTTGATTTGAGGTGCGTTTCGTCGTTTCGATGTTGTTATGCATGATTTGAGTCCTCGAGTAAGTTTGTGTTATGTTATGGGACTTGTTTGTATGTTCGTACGGGGTCCTGAGGGGCTCCGGTGAGTTTCAGATAGGTTTGGGTTGTGTTGCGCTCGTTTTTCTTATGTTTCAACGTCGTTTCTTCAAGCATAAATGGTACCACATTGAACGAATGAGCTCCGATTTCTATTTTGATTAAACCATTAGATTCGTATCATAATTAGGGATCCATAACAAGAAGAATCGTCGAATTTGGACATCGTATGAGGATGTTATGGTCATTTTACTATGAATCGGGTTGCCAGATTTTTCAGATTCATTACGCAATTGCCACTGCATTCGTATTTAGAAATGTGCACTATTTGCAAATATTGAAACCAACATAGCTCCATCATTATAAGGTCAAATGAAGTGATTTAAAAGCCTAACTTTGCTGAAATTTTAAAAGGAATCCATTGGAGGTATCAAAAGCAAATTTCGGGATCATTTGGCATGCAAAACGAGGCAGAACAGCTGGGTAAAAATACTTAATATCGAATGTTTGTTCATTTGGTCATATTTTGAGTTGGGGAACTTGGATTTGGACAAGTTTTGGAGGCGATTATCACCATATGAATTGGGGTAAGTGTTCTATACTCGATTGTTGTTATATTTCATGAGTCTGTCTTCATTTTTGGCATTTGATTGATGATTGTAAAGTGAAATTTGGGAGTTTTGTCTAAAATTTTATAAAGTGAATTTTTGAGTTTTGAACATCGATTCGGAGTTGGATTTGAGTGAAGCTAGTATGGTTGGAATCGCAATTGAATGAGCTGTCACATTTTTTGAGTTTTGTAAGGTTCCAAGGTGTGGGCCCGGGCTTGACTTTTGGGTCGATTTTGGGATTTTGATTAAAGATTCGACCTTTATCGATTGGGTTTGTTTCCTTTGGCATTATTTGATATATTTGAGTTGCTTTTGACTAGTTTTGAACCGTTCAGAGGTCGTTACGCCCGGGATGGCATTTTTGGAGCATCGTTTTGCTTACTGGGTATTAGATTTGGCTTGTTCGAGATAAGTAACACTACTAAACTTGGTGCCGAGGGTATGAAACCCCTAATTACGTGATATGTGATTGGTATTGAGGTGACACACATACTAGGTGACGGGCGTGTGGGCGTGCACCGTGTAAATTGTAATTCCGTTATTTTTGTGGTATAGTGTAGTTACCTGATCTTACCTGTAACCATGAAACTTCTACGTTCTTGAGCCATTGAGCTGTTATCCATGTTAGAAACCATGTCTAGGCTACATGCTTATCCTATTGGGACCCACAGAAGTCATTTCTGCTGTTGAATTATCTGTTTTCATTGCATTACATACTCAGTCATATGCATTCATATGCATATTATATCTCAGCCTTTGTATTATTTATTGACACATCATATCATCATTTGGGCTAGTTTCATGGAATTGTGAGCCCGAAATGCCCACATTTGGACCGTGATGGCGCCTAACTGTAACGACCCGGCCGGTCATTTTGAGAATGTAAGTCTCGTCTGGCGGCATAAGGCCCTGAGCAGCTTCATATTATGTGTATTGACTTGCGTGCGTGGTTGAATTCGGTTACAGAATGTTTCAGAGTGATTTGGGACAATTAATCCCTAAATCGGAAGCTTAAGTCTTAGGATTTTGACCGTAGTCGGAACTATGTGAAGACGACTCCGGAATAGAGTTCCGTCGGTTCCATTAGCTCTGTTGGGTGATTTTGGACTTAGAAGCATGTTCGGACTTTAAATCCGATGTCTGTAGCTGATTTAGGCTTGAAATGGCGACAGTCAAATTTTTTGAAATATGGATCGGAAGTGGAAGTTTTGATATCGGGGTTGGAATGCGATTCCGAGAGTTGGAACAACTCTGCTATGTTATTTGGGTCTTGCCTGCAAAATTTGATGCCATTCCGGGTTGATTTGATAGGTTTCGGCACGGGTTTTAGAAGTTGAAAGATTTGAAAATTTATAAGTTCGATTCATGGTGCGATTTGTAGTTTCAACATTGTTTGATGTGATTTGAGACCTCGAGCGGCTCCGTGTTAGGGTATAGAACTTGTTGGTATGTTTGGAGAGGGTCCCGGGGCCCCCGGGAGTTTTTCGGACGAGTTGCGGATGATTTGCATGGTTTTGGGGAGGTCTGAGTTCTGGTGTAATCGTACCTGCGGGCCTTGGGCGTAGGTGCGATGGTCGCAGGTGCGAAGATGGAGGCGCAAGTGCGAGAAGAGCTGGACTTGGCAGTCTCCGCAGGTGCGGAGAATTTGTGCGCATCAGCGGACTCGCACGTGCGGAGTTGGAAGCGCAGATGCGAGAAATGAAAGTTGGCCTGGGGAGGCTGTGGGAGTTAGTGACTTTCGCAGGTGCAACTGGTTAGACCGCAGGTGCGGTAGGCGTAGGTGCGAGAAATGATCGCAGGTGCGAGGATCGCTGGACAAAAAGGGGTTGGAATCGAGGGTTAGTTCATTTTTCACTCCATTTTTGATTCTTAGCTCAGGAGAAGGCGTTCTTTAAGGGAGTTTCAGAGGAATCTTGTGGTTAACGATTTCTTACTCGAATTTGGTTTTATTGCATTAATCTATAGTTGTTTCTCCATTTAATTTCGGATTTTTGGGGTTGAAATGGCGAAAACTTAGAAGAACTTCTTCAATAAAGATATTGAGTTTTGAAGGGGGATTTGTGGTCGGATTTGAGTAATTCTTATATGGTTGGACTCGTGAGTGAATGGGTGTTCGTATTTTGTGAGTTTGTACCCGATTCTGAGATGTAGGCTCGAGTTGAATTTTTAGGACAAATTTCGAAATATTTGTTAAAATATTAATTTCATTGTAGATGAGTCTATTATTGTTGTATTCATGTTATGCAATTGTGTTTGGCTAGATTTGGGCCATTCGGAGCCGGATATCCATGGAAAAGGCATTGTGACCGATTCTTTGAGCTTGGTTCGAGGTAAGTATCTTGCCTAACCTTGTGTGGGGGATTCTTCCCTTAGGATTTGAGTCTTCTATGTTGATTGTAGTCCATGTACGCGAGGTGACGAGTGTGTGCTCAGACAATCACAAACTGAAAAGTTGGCCTTTTAGGATTCTTAGGTCCTTATATTTACTGAGTATGGAGTTGTTCCTGATATGATTAAGTTCCTATTTACTAGTTTTAACTCTACATGCTTTAATTAGAATTAATCGTTTTTAGGATTTACTCTTATGTTCTATTTGACTCTTATTTGACTTAATTGAAGATTTTACCTCCTCTATTGTCATGCTATCCTTACATACGTCTTATCTTTATTTGGAATTATATTATCTCATCCTATAATTTGTTCAGTCTTAATTGGGGTTATGATTTTCTTTTCGCTGCTTATTCTTAATTGAATTGTTGAATATCCTTCGAAATTGCTTTAACCTTAAAAGAAGTTTTAGATATCCTACATCTTAGTTGACTTGTTTTATTTGAATTTATTTGACTCGTGTTAGCTCTCCCTGTTGTTGAAATGTAAATTGTGGGACCATTGCTACATATTAGCTTCTCCCTTGTTGAGTTTCTCTCTCTGTACGCCTAGCATTCCTTACTGTGATTATTCCTTGTGAATTGGTTCTACCGTTCCTTGTGACTTAAAGTTCTTGAATTGGTTTACTTGTCGTACTTTATATTATTGCTATTGTTGATGTTGTACTTGTTGTGGTGATACACGAGGTTTCTGTCGTGCGGTTGCTGTTATGAGGATGCACGAGGTTTCTGCCGCGCTATTGTTACTATTGATAATTGTACATGCGGTGTGGCAAGGAGGGATATATATATATATATATATATATATATATATATGTGGCGAGACAAGGTGGAAAGATTGTTATGCACGTGTGGCGAGACAAGGCAGGCATTTATGTTACTATTGCACACGTGGCGAGACAAGGTGGAAAGATTGTTATGCACGTGTGGCGAGACAAGGCAGGCATTTATGTTACTATTGCACACGTGGCGAGACAAGGTGGAAAGATTGTTATGCACGTGTGGCGAGACAAGGCAGGCATTTATGTTACTATTGCACACGTGGCGAGACAAGGTGGAAAGATTGTTATGCACGTGTGGCGAGACAAGGCAGGCATTTATGTTACTATTGCACACGTGGCGAGACAAGGTGGAAAGATTGTTATGCACGTGTGGCGAGACAAGGCAGGCATTTATGTTACTATTGCACACGTGGCGAGACAAGGTGGAAAGATTGTTATGCACGTGTGGCGAGACAAGGCAGGCATTTATGTTACTATTGCACACGTGGCGAGACAAGGTGGAAAGATTGTTATGCACGTGTGGCGAGACAAGGCAGGCATTTATGTTACTATTGCACACGTGGCGAGACAAGGTGGAAAGATTGTTATGCACGTGTGGCGAGACAAGGCAGGCATTTATGTTACTATTGCACACGTGGCGAGACAAGGTGGAAAGATTGTTATGCACGTGTGGCGAGACAAGGCAGGCATTTATGTTACTATTGCACACGTGGCGAGACAAGGTGGAAAGATTGTTATGCACGTGTGGCGAGACAAGGCAGGCATTTATGTTACTATTGCACACGTGGCGAGACAAGGTGGAAAGATTGTTATGCACGTGTGGCGAGACAAGGCAGGCATTTATGTTACTATTGCACACGTGGCGAGACAAGGTGGAAAGATTGTTATGCACGTGTGGCGAGACAAGGCAGGCATTTATGTTACTATTGCACACGTGGCGAGACAAGGTGGAAAGATTGTTATGCACGTGTGGCGAGACAAGGCAGGCATTTATGTTACTATTGCACACGTGGCGAGACAAGGTGGGATGTGTCAGGGGTTTATTTGTGATGATTTATGGCCTGGGGGCATCCTTGTTGTTGATGTTTGTATAGTGGTATACGTACCTGTGTGAGCTTTATCTTGTGAAAGCTGTGAGAAATTATTCTACGTGATGTCCATTCTTTTTTCTTATGCTTAATTGCTGACATGGACTATGGTAGTACACTTGCACAAGCATATGCATTATTAAGCACTCTTATCGGATAAGAGGTGTTCTTGATATTATTGAGCATAAATGCTCACCCTTGTTTACTTGCTTGCTATTGTTGAGCATAGATGCTCACCCTTATTTACTTGCCTTCTATGTGAGAATGACTCTATTGGCACATGAGTCGTCAGTGCGGTTATGAGATGTTATGAGGGCACATGATGCCAAGTGTTAGAGTTCAGGTATTGAGACCCGTAAGTTGTGATTTGTCCGAGGTTCGGTACCTCGTGGGGTTGCTGACTAAAAGCTGATGTAAAAGTAGTTGTAGTTGCTGAGTTATTATTTGTCCTTGCTGTATTTGTGATTCCGGACATAGGTTGTGTTCCATTCACCTTTCTGTGTCATTTTCATGATATTTCGATGATACTTGTTGTTTTCCTTCCTTATTGCCATTACAGTACTGTGAGCCATATTGCATAGTCTTTATATAGATATCATACTTCTGTTGTTCATGTACTTATATCTGTTCAGTTTATTAGACAAGTGGGTGTCTTGACTGTTCCTCGTCACTACTCCATAGAGGTTAGTCTTGATACTTACTGGGCACCACTGTGGTGTTCTCATGCTACTCTTCTGCACATGTGTGTGCAGATCCAGGAATTTGTTCGTTAGCTAGCTGTGTGGACTATTGCTGCGGAGAGTCAAGGTAAGCCTATCAATGTGTTCGCTGGCTTCGGAGTCACCTTCAAGTTTTCATTTTGCATTGTTTATTCCTATTTCTTGAAAGTTATATTTATCAAACACTCTGTAGAGCTTATGACTTGTACTACCGGTTTTGCGAATTTGTAAGAGATTCTATTTAAATAATGTTGTTTTTTTAGTTATAGTTAGGCTTGCCTAGTCCTTAGATCTAGGTGCCATCACGATACCCAAACAGAGGGGGAATTGGGCCGTGACAAGTTGGTATCAAAGCTCTAGGTTCATAGGTGCTACAAGTCATAAGCGAGTTTAGTAGAGTCTTGCGGATTGGTACGGAGACGTCTGTACTTATTTTCGAGAGTCTATAGAACTATTAGGACAATCTCACTTCTTTCATTCCTATCGTGCGAGCTTATTGATCTCGGAGTTTGAACTTTTATCATTCCATTCTCTCACAGATGGTGAGGACACGAGCTACAGTTATAGACAACACTGCTCCCGGAGTAAGTATCGCTAGAGGCAGAGGCAGAGGCCGATGAAGAGTAAGTGTCGCAGCCAGAGCGCCTACCAGAGCAGCAGTTGAGGAGCCGCCAGTAGTTCCAGTTAGGGAGCAGGTACCGGAGGCGATTGTTATTAACCACGGACTTCAGAAGACCTTAGCACAGTTCCTGAGTATGTTTGGTACATTAGCTTACGCAGGGTTGATTCGGGTTGCACCAGCTACTTCACAGACCGGGGGAGGAACCCAGACTCCCGTAGCCCACACCCTAGAGCAGCAAGTTCATGTTGGTCAGGTTCCAGGTGTCATGGCGACACAAGCTGTGGTTCTAGTTCAGCCCGTGGTCAGGGCAGCAACATCTGAGGTAGAGCAGCTTAGACTTGCAAAGTTCAAGAAATATGACCCTCCTACATTCAGTGGTTTGGCTTCAGAGAGTGCACATGGTGTTTGGAAGAGTTTCACCGCATTCTCCGTACTATGGGTATTGTGCAGACGAGTGGGGTTGCTTTTACTACGTTCCAGCTCAGGGGAGCGGCTTACCAGTGGTGGCGGGCATATGAGCTGGGTAGCCCAGCCGAGTTAGCTTCACTTACATGGGTTCAGTTTTTAGAGATGTTCCTGAGAGAGTTTGTACCTCAGTCACTTTGAGATGCATGGTGCGCAGAGTTGGAGCAGCTGCGCCAGAGCACTATGTTAGTGTCAGGGTATGACGTGAGATTCAGTGATTTGTCCAGGCATGCCCCTGCTTTTGTTGCCACAGTTAGAGAGTGTGTCCGCAGATTCATTGAGGGACTGAGGCATGATATTCGGTTCAGCATGGCTCGGGAGGTAGAGTCAGATGTTTCGTTTTAGCAGGTGGTAGGGATCGCTCACCGTGTAGAGGGAATGTGGGATTAGGAGGAAGATGACAGGCGGGGCCATGAGAGAGAGTACAGGTAAGATCAGGAGAGAGAGGACAAGGAGGTAAGGAGGCCTCGTAGACCGGAGAGATCTACTGGTCCTTATTTTGGAGGCAGGGTACGACATGGTAGAGATTTTGTGGGTCAGCCAGTTCAGATTGCACTTCAGGCTTCGCACAGTGTTTCAGGTGCTCATGGGTCTCAGAGTACCCGTACCGCACAATTCCCACAACCACGTCAGCATAGAGATTGCTTCGAGTGTGGAGATACCAGCCACAGGGTGAGAGATTGTCCTAGACTCCGGAGAGGTGTGTCACAGCGGAGTATCCAGGCGAGTAGAGGGCGCCCAAGTAGGGAAGGCCCGACCCGTTGATGTGTTTCATATAGTAGGCTTGAGGCCACTATGCCAGATGATGTCATATATGTATGCTTTTGATTTGTTAAAGAGGGGCACCATTCGTATTTTGATTCGGTCCTGCTTATCGGGGCGAGTTCCCCTACTTGTTATCCCACCTATGGGTGAGTTTATGACTTAGTATTATGTTTAGATGTTTACCCCGTTGGGATATTCTATGAGTAATAGCCGTGTCTATCATTTGTTTCTATTCATTACTGAAGGTTACGAGACTATAAGTGAATTCACATTGTCCATTATGGCAGGTTTGATGTGATTACTGAGTAAATTGGTTATAATTTGTGATTTGATACTCTACCGGGGTGAGAGTTTAGCAAGTGTTGATATTTTATTGGCAGAATTGAGTTAGTGGAAAATTTACATTGGTATGATGTGTATTAGACTTGTGATTCAGAGTTAAGGGCGAGACCCCTCGCGACTCCATGTGATTTGATATGTTTGAGTCGGGCTGCGTGCTGAGGTGGATGGTGATACCAGGATGAGATCCTTATGATTTGTTCATGTACTTTGATTTTTCCTTTTGAATTTATTCGTAGTAGGGTATTTTTAGAAAGTTGTGCCTGTCGGGCTTGTTTGATATTTATCTTATGTGTTTCTCTTTACATATTTAGTCAATTTCGTTATGTGCTTCTTGAGTTTTGGCTTGCGGGGTTGTGCCCGGTGGTGTTAGTTGTGACTTGTTGATTCGGGTGTATAGTTATGAGGTCTTCGTGTTTCTTGCATCATTGTTAGTGTTGTGGAGGTTTGAAATGGGTTGCTAACGGATATGGGTCTAATTGTCGGTGCTGGTTTTGATTTCGGGCAGCTAATGTGATCAGAAATGTTATTATGGGCCTATATGTGGTGTGTCCTGTTGTGTGGTCGTACCTTGTGGAGCTAGGCATGAGTTGTTATAGCTGGTTGCGACTGATACCAGTTATGGATTTAGAATCGGGTCTTTTAAAGATAAACGGAAGGTGAGAATTTTGACTCTAAGGATTTTCGGTGTTGATAGAAAGGATACATTACAGTTGGGATGGTGCCGTCAGGCTTATGTGGATTGGAGTGACGTAGGGTCCTCCACGGGTGTATGTTGGGTATGTACTTTCAGGGATTTCAAGACATCGAGGTGATTCTTAGCACGTTTGAGGACGAACGTTTGTTTAAAAGGGGAAGGATGTAACGACCCAGCCGGTCGTTTTGAGAACTTAAGTCCTGTCCGGCGGCATAAGGCCCTAAGCAGCTTCATATTATGTGTATTGACTTGCGTGAGTAGTTGAATTCGGTTACTGGATGTTTCAGAGTGATTTGGGACACTTAGTCCCTAAAACGGAAGCTTAAGTCTTAGGATTTCGACCGTAGTCGGAACTAGGTAAAGACGACTCTGGAATAGAGTTATGTTGGTTTCATTAGCTCCGTTGGGTGATTTTGGACTTAGGAGTGTATCCGGACTGTAAATCCGAGATCTGTAGCTGATTTAGACTTGAAATGGCAAAAGTTGAATTTTTGGAGATTTGGAACGGAAGTGGACTTTTTGATATCGGGGTTGGAATGCAATTCTGAGAGTTGGAACATCTCCGTTATGTTATTTGGGACTTACCTGCAAAATTTAACGTCATTCCGGGTTGATTTGATAGGNGTTCCAGCTCAGTGGAGCGGCTTACCAGTGGTGGCGGGCATATGAGCTGGGTAGCCCAGCCGAGTTAGCTTCACTTACATGGGTTCAGTTTTTAGAGATGTTCCTGAGAGAGTTTGTACCTCAGTCACTTTGAGATGCATGGTGCGCAGAGTTGGAGCAGCTGCGCCAGAGCACTATGTTAGTGTCAGGGTATGACGTGAGATTCAGTGATTTGTCCAGGCATGCCCCTGCTTTTGTTGCCACAGTTAGAGAGTGTGTCCGCAGATTCATTGAGGGACTGAGGCATGATATTCGGTTCAGCATGGCTCGGGAGGTAGAGTCAGATGTTTCGTTTTAGCAGGTGGTAGGGATCGCTCACCGTGTAGAGGGAATGTGGGATTAGGAGGAAGATGACAGGCGGGGCCATGAGAGAGAGTACAGGTAAGATCAGGAGAGAGAGGACAAGGAGGTAAGGAGGCCTCGTAGACCGGAGAGATCTACTGGTCCTTATTTTGGAGGCAGGGTACGACATGGTAGAGATTTTGTGGGTCAGCCAGTTCAGATTGCACTTCAGGCTTCGCACAGTGTTTCAGGTGCTCATGGGTCTCAGAGTACCCGTACCGCACAATTCCCACAACCACGTCAGCATAGAGATTGCTTCGAGTGTGGAGATACCAGCCACAGGGTGAGAGATTGTCCTAGACTCCGGAGAGGTGTGTCACAGCGGAGTATCCAGGCGAGTAGAGGGCGCCCAAGTAGGGAAGGCCCGACCCGTTGATGTGTTTCATATAGTAGGCTTGAGGCCACTATGCCAGATGATGTCATATATGTATGCTTTTGATTTGTTAAAGAGGGGCACCATTCGTATTTTGATTCGGTCCTGCTTATCGGGGCGAGTTCCCCTACTTGTTATCCCACCTATGGGTGAGTTTATGACTTAGTATTATGTTTAGATGTTTACCCCGTTGGGATATTCTATGAGTAATAGCCGTGTCTATCATTTGTTTCTATTCATTACTGAAGGTTACGAGACTATAAGTGAATTCACATTGTCCATTATGGCAGGTTTGATGTGATTACTGAGTAAATTGGTTATAATTTGTGATTTGATACTCTACCGGGGTGAGAGTTTAGCAAGTGTTGATATTTTATTGGCAGAATTGAGTTAGTGGAAAATTTACATTGGTATGATGTGTATTAGACTTGTGATTCAGAGTTAAGGGCGAGACCCCTCGCGACTCCATGTGATTTGATATGTTTGAGTCGGGCTGCGTGCTGAGGTGGATGGTGATACCAGGATGAGATCCTTATGATTTGTTCATGTACTTTGATTTTTCCTTTTGAATTTATTCGTAGTAGGGTATTTTTAGAAAGTTGTGCCTGTCGGGCTTGTTTGATATTTATCTTATGTGTTTCTCTTTACATATTTAGTCAATTTCGTTATGTGCTTCTTGAGTTTTGGCTTGCGGGGTTGTGCCCGGTGGTGTTAGTTGTGACTTGTTGATTCGGGTGTATAGTTATGAGGTCTTCGTGTTTCTTGCATCATTGTTAGTGTTGTGGAGGTTTGAAATGGGTTGCTAACGGATATGGGTCTAATTGTCGGTGCTGGTTTTGATTTCGGGCAGCTAATGTGATCAGAAATGTTATTATGGGCCTATATGTGGTGTGTCCTGTTGTGTGGTCGTACCTTGTGGAGCTAGGCATGAGTTGTTATAGCTGGTTGCGACTGATACCAGTTATGGATTTAGAATCGGGTCTTTTAAAGATAAACGGAAGGTGAGAATTTTGACTCTAAGGATTTTCGGTGTTGATAGAAAGGATACATTACAGTTGGGATGGTGCCGTCAGGCTTATGTGGATTGGAGTGACGTAGGGTCCTCCACGGGTGTATGTTGGGTATGTACTTTCAGGGATTTCAAGACATCGAGGTGATTCTTAGCACGTTTGAGGACGAACGTTTGTTTAAAAGGGGAAGGATGTAACGACCCAGCCGGTCGTTTTGAGAACTTAAGTCCTGTCCGGCGGCATAAGGCCCTAAGCAGCTTCATATTATGTGTATTGACTTGCGTGAGTAGTTGAATTCGGTTACTGGATGTTTCAGAGTGATTTGGGACACTTAGTCCCTAAAACGGAAGCTTAAGTCTTAGGATTTCGACCGTAGTCGGAACTATGTGAAGACGACTCCGAAAAGGAGTTCCGTCAGTTCCATTAGCTCCGTTGGGTGATATTGGACTTAGGAGTGTGTCCGGACTGTAAATCCGAGGTCTGTAGCTGATTTAGGCTTGAAATGGCGAAAGTCAAATTTTTGGAGATTTGGACCGAAAGTGGACTTTTTGATATCGGGGTTGGAATGCGATTCCGAGAGTGGGAACAACTCC
The DNA here is from genome assembly GCA_000715115.1 of Nicotiana otophora. Taxonomy (NCBI): domain Eukaryota; kingdom Viridiplantae; phylum Streptophyta; class Magnoliopsida; order Solanales; family Solanaceae; genus Nicotiana; species Nicotiana otophora. The sequence goes on along the minus strand of AWOL01S0034143.1, from coordinate 1,964 downwards.
GTTATGTTATTGGGACTTGCCTACAAAATTTGACGTCATTCCGAGTTGATTTGATAGGTTTCGACATGGGTTTTAGAAGTTGAAAGATTTGAAAATTTATTAGTTTGCTTCATGGTGCGATTCGTCGTTTCAATGTTGTTTGATGTGATTTGAGACCTTGAGCGGGTCCGTGTTAGGGTATAGAACTTGTTGGTATGTTTGGACGGGGTTCCGGGGGCCCCGGGTGTTTTTCGGACGAGTTGCGGATGATTTCCATGATTTTGGGGAGGTCTGAGTTCTGGTGTAATCGTACCTACGGACCTTGGGCGCAGATGCGATGGTCGAAGGTGTGAAGATAGAGGCGCAAGTGCGAGAAGAGCTGGAATTGGCAGTCTCCGCAGGTGCGGAGAATTTGTGCGCATCAGCGGACTCGCATGTGCGGAGTTGGAAGCACAAATACGAGAATTGAGAGTTGGCCTAGGGTCGCAGGTGCGAGGATGTTCTGCATCTGCGATGCCTGTGGATGCGCAGAAGGCTCACAGGTGCGGAGGCTGTGGGAGTTAGTGACTTCCGCAGGTGTGGTAGGCGCAGGTGCGAGAAATGATCGCAGGTGCGAGGATCACTGGGCAGAAAGGGGTTGGAATCGCGGGTTAGTTCATTTTTCACTCTATTTTTGATTTTTTGCTCGGAGGAAGGCGTTTCTATGAGGGATTTTCAAAGGAATCTAGTGGGTAACGATTTCTTACTCGAATTTGGTTTTATTGCATTAATCTATAGTTGTTTCTCCATTTAATTTCGGATTTTTGGGGTTGAAATGGGGAAATATTAGAAGAACTTCTTCAGTAAAGATATTGAGTTTTGAAGGGGGATTTGTGGTCGGATTTGAGTAATTCTTATATGGTTGGACTCGTGAGTGAATGGGTGTTCGTATTTTGTGATTTTTTACCCGATTCTGAGATGTAGGCTCGAGTTGACTTTTTAGGACAAATTTCGAAATATTTGTTAAAATATTAATTTCATTGTAGATGAGTCTATTATTGTTGTATTCATGTTATGCAATTGTGTTTGGCTAGATTTGGGCCATTCGGAGCCGGATATCCATGGAAAAGGCATTGTGACCGATTCTTTGAGCTTGGTTCGAGGTGAGTATCTTGCCTAACCTTGTGTGGGGGATTCTTCCCTTAGGATTTGAGTCTTCTATGTTGATTGTAGTCCATGTACGCGAGGTGACGAGTGTGTGCTCAGACTTATTTGTGAAAAGTTGGCCTTTTAGGATTCTTAGGTCCTTATATTTACTGAGTATGGAGTGGTTCTTGATATGATTAAGTTCCCATTTACTAGTTTCAACTATACATGCTTTAAGTAGAATTAATCATTTTTAGGATTTACTCTTATTGCCTATTTGACTCTTATTTGACTTAATTGAAGATTTTATCTCCTCTATTGTCATGCTATCTTTCCATAACTGCTTATCTTTATTTGAAATTATTATTATCTCATCCTATAATTTGTTCAGTCTTAATTGAGGTTATGATTTTCTTTCCGCTGCTTATCCTTAATTGAATTGTTGAATATCCTTCGAAATTTCCTCAACCTTAAAAGAAGATTTAGATATCCTACATCTGAGTTGACTTGTTGTATTTGGATTTATTTGACTCGTGTTAGCTCTCCCTGTTGTGGAAATGTCTATTGTGGGACCGTTGCTACATATTAGCTTCTCCCTTGTTATGGTGCTCTCTCTGTACGCCTAGCATTCCTTACTGTGATTATTTCTTATGAATTGATTCTACCGTTCCTTGCGACTTAAATTTCTTGAATTGGTTTACTTGTTGTACTTTGTATTATTGCCATTGTTGATGTTGTACTTGTTGTGGTGATACATGAGGTTTCTTCCGTGCGGTTATTGTTATGAGGTTGCACGAGGTTTGTGCCGTGCTATTGTTGCTATTGATAATTGCACATGCGGCGTGACAAGGCAGGATATA
>AWOL01S0034138.1:6496-34244 GCA_000715115.1 Nicotiana otophora | reverse complement strand
TTTGGAGGTGGCGCACATGCTAGGTGACGGGCGTGTGGGCGTGCACCATTGGGGATTGTGACTTGGTCCGTCCTGTATCAACTGTAAAATTGAATATTTTGTTGAAACTATATGATTCTTATGTGTTTTAGAAAGAATTTCTGTAAATCAGGCCGGATGCCATGTTTAAGCCTTATGACAGTGTTGTTTGGACCCTTAGAGGTCTTTTCTTGCTATCCTCTCATTGTTTTTGATTGAAAATCTGTACTCAGTCATGTTTATACATATGTACAACTTAACTCAGTCTCTATTACTCTATTTTGATGCATCATATAAATGTTATTTGGGATGAATACTTTGTTTTCTGAGAGCCCGAGAGGCTGGAGAGATTTATGACTGAGTGAGGCCGAGGGCCTGATTTGTGAGGATATTTATGGGATCGGGATGCACGTCGCAACATGTTTGATATAGGCCGATGACCTCTTTGATTTATGCCATGATTGGCTTGATATAGCTCTTGGGCTGAAGGAACCCCTCCGGAGTCTGTACACACCCCTAGTGAGCGCAGGTACCTACTGAGTGCGAGTGCCGAATGCCGAGTGCTGAGTGATTGGGAGACATGAGTGATTGTGAGGTTGGAGTGATTGGGAGGACTGGTGATGTTTTGACCGAGGGGTAGTATATGATTTCATACGGTGTGCTCATAGCTGCTTTGAGTCCTTGTTTGAGAAATGTTGACAGATATTTTTATTGGTTTTACCTGAACTGGATTTAGACAAGCTGATTTGTCTTAAACACTGGTTTTTAAAGCATGTTGTACTTTACAGAATTTTTGTGATATGAACTATACTTGCATCTAGCTCGTCACTACTTCTCAGCCTTTATTTACTGCTGTTACTTACAGAGTTGGTGTACTCACGTTATCCCTTGCACCTTGTGTGCAAATCCAGTCATTTCTGGCCACGATAGCGGTTGTTGATATATTCAGTAGCGGATCATCAGAGATAGCAAGGTAGCTGCCTGGCGATCGCAAACCTATTTTTCTCCTTCCTTATCTTCCCTTTAGTTGTATTGGTTTTTTCCGGACTATGCTAGTCTTGATGTTATCAAAAAGGTTGCAGTAGTTGCTCATGGCTTAGTGACACCCCGATGTTGGGCTACCTTTTCTGTATTTTATTTTTATTTTGGTTTGAACTCTTTAATGAAGATTCTAGTAAAGTAAAGCTTTGACTTATCTTTTAAATGAAATATCGATGTGTATTGGAAATCTGTCGGCTTTCCTAGTACCACGATAAGCGCCATCACGACGGGTTAGGTTTTGGGTCGTGACAGTCCTCCACCTCTAACTGACTGTGCACGTGGAGTATTAACTGGAATAAAGCTTGTAGCTGGAGTGCTCTGATGAAATCCACCCCTCCCAAGTCTGGAACAATATCTCATGATGTGCCTAGTGTCACCATACTTATAACAACCCCTCTGAGGTCGCGGTTGCTCGAACTGGGTCTGTGCCGGATAACTTAAATAATCATTATAGAAATCTCGTGCCGGTGGTGCGTTATAAGAAGTTATTGGAACACTCCGAGTAATCTGATGTGCAGACTGAGTTGGTCGACTGCTCGAGCCTCCGCTATAATAGGTCCTAGATGAAGAGTAAAATCCACTGAACCCTCCAGATCTTCAAGACCTTTTTGCCTCCTTAGACTCCCTTTCCTCGCCTAAAACACCCTCAATCTTTCTCGCAATCTCCTCTACTTGTTGAAATGGAGTATCAGTTTGTAATTCTCGAGCCATGCATATTTTAATATCATAATCGAGCCCTTCCATGAATCTGCGGACCCGCTCTTTGATTGTAAGAACCAAGATAGGTGCATGATGGTCTAATTCACTGAACTTGATGTCATATTCTGACACATAGTGCCCTGACGAAACTGTTCAAACTCTGTGTGCCACGCATCTCGGAGAGTCTGGGGAACAAACTTTTTCAAGAACATTTCCGAAAATTGAGCCCAAGTTGGTGGTGTTGCATCGGCTGGTCTACCTTCTTCATAGATTTGCCACCACCGATACGGTGCGCCTGGCAGTTGAAATATAGTAAAGGCAACTCCGCTCACTTCTACAATACCCATGGTGCGGAGAATACAATGACAACTTTTTAGAAATCCTTGGGCATCCTCTGTAGTTGTGCCACTAAAAGTAGGTGGACTATACATCTTAAACATTTCAAGTCTTTTTTGTTCTTTTTCTGATGCCTCTGGCCTGACCTCAGACCGAACCGGAATAACAGGTTTTACCGGTACTACACCGGGAACCTGACCAACGTGAACCTGCTGCTCTGGAGTTGTGGTAGGAGTCAGAGCTACTCCCCCAATCTGCGGAATATTTGGTGCAACATAGATCAATCCCGCCTGGGTTAATGTACAAAACATACTCAGGAATTGTGCCAAAGTCTCTTGAAGTCTGGAGATAACAACAGGTGCTTCTGGTACCTGTCCCTCAACTGGGGCTACTAGCGGCTCTTCAACTGTTGCCCTGATAGGTACTCCAGTCGCGGCACTTGCCCTTCCTCAACCTCTGCCTCGGCCCCGGCCTCTTGCAGCCCTAGCAGTATGTGCGGATGCCTGCTCAGCTAACTCGGTAGCACGTGTTCTCACCATATGTGAGAGAATAGAGATACAAAGGTTCAAATTCTATAATCAACAAATCCACACGACAAGAATGAAAGAAGTGGAAATTTCCTAACAGTTGTGCAGTCTCTCGAAGATAAGTACAAACGTCTCCGTACCAATCAGCAAGACTTTACTAGACTCGTTCGTGACTCGTAGAACCTATGAACCTAGAGCTCTGATACCAACTTGTCACGACCTAAAATCCCACCACAGGCGTCGTGATGGAACCTAGTCTCTAAGACTAGGTAAGTCGATTTCAATTATATTTTGAAGCCCTTTTTTTAAATTAAATAAGTAATCAAAACTAACAGCGTAACAAATATGAATATACAACCTCCCAAGACCGGTAGTACCGAGTCACAAACTCTAACTGAATACATGGAATGATCACGAGGACCGAATTTACAATATTGTTTGATTAATAATTAACAGTACAATGAAATGAAAAGACTCCAAGAGACTGCGACGACCAAGCACCTTTACCTTGAATCCTTACGACCCCGCTTTAACTTTGCTCAAGTCCAATATCTCCAATACCTGGCTCTGCACAAAAATATGCAGAAGTGTAGTATGAGTACACCATGGTCGGTACCCAGTAAGTATCAAGACTAACCTCAGTGGAGTAGAGACGAGGTATAGTCAAGACACTCACTAGTCTAATAGCATGTGCAATATAATATACAAAATAATAGGAAACAGATAACAATAAGGACAACATAAAACAACAAGTGATATGCACAGTAAGACAACAAGAACACCATTAATAAATACAATTACACCCAATTAAATCAAGTCCTTCAAATAAATGTCTTTCATATATAATTCTTCCAAATAACTCTCTTTCAAAGATAATTTTTCGCAAATAATTATCTTTCAAATATAACTCATTAAATAAATCTCTTCAAATATAATTTCCTCAAATAAATATCTTTCATATAATACTTTCTAAATAAATATCCTCCCAAATAATTATTTTGAATATAATTCTTTCAATTAAAAAGTCACCATGTGATACCTCATTTCATAATCATAAAAATACGGGTCTCAGTCCATTTCCATATTTTTCGTAAACACGGGTCTTAGCCCATTTTTCATATTTTCACGGCACCTCGTTCCCATAATTAAATCATCATATTTCTCCAGCACCTCGTGCCCTCATTTCATATCACCACTGCACGGACAATTCACGTGCCCAATATCATTATCATTCAATCACAGCACCTCGTGCCCACATTTCATATCACAACTGCATGGATAATTCACGTGTCAATATTCTCATTATTTACTCACGGTACCTCGTGCCCACATTTTATTTTATCCACCTGGCAATAGCCACATGCTCTCAATTTCAACATAATTCAGATTGTTATCAATTTACCAACAACAAGACAAATTGCACAAGCTATAAAAATAAACACAAAAAAATTACATAATCACATGAAAATCAAAAACACCACAACTCCACATCATCACATATCGTCCCTGACAATAGCCACCCTTATCGCTCCTATTGCCACTCTTATCGCTCCTATAGCCACCCTTATCGCTCCGCCCAGACAATATCAATAGCCAACTTTATCGTTCTTATTGCCACACTTATCACTCATATAGCCACCCTTATCTCTCCGCCCACATAATATTCCAACAAACACAACAACAGTAAAATGCCACCCTTATACCCACATAATATCAACGGTGAAATACCACCCTTATATCCTCAAAATAATAATTAACACAACATAATAATTTACACGGAAAATTATCACGGCAACATAACAAAATCAATTCATATCACAATTTGCCCAATGGCCACAACTAAAATTCCAAAGATACAATCAAGTCAATTAATTTTATAACAAATAGCCGAAGGCCCCACACAATGTGTATAACACCCAAAAATAATCAATCTTAATAGAAATTACTCAACATAAATAAAAGCCTTTATTAAATCCAAATTTAGGTAATTACATTAACACTTCTTCTTAACCTTGCTTAATTAATTATTTGCATAGAAAAAATTCATATTAAAATTAAATTCCAAGAAATATCAAACCAACAATACTCACGAAATTACATAAATTTTCAAGTAACAATCATATCAAATTATCATATAAAAATAAATTCAACAACAAGGATTTAGGCATGAGAAATAGATGATTTAATAAATACTAACAATTATCCAAATTACTACACAATTTGCCCAAGACTTCAACTCAATAAATTTTGCACATATAAGCCCGAGTACGTACTCGTCACCTCGCGTACACGACTTTTCACATTTCACAAATGGCATATAAGACTCGATGCCTAAGGGGTAATTCCCCCACTCGAGGTTAAGCAAGACACTTACCTTTTTGAAGTTATGCCGATATTCCAAAATCGCCTTCTTGCTTGAATTGACCTCCGTACCTCTCAAATCTATCCAAATTAATTGTATAACTTCATTAAAATTCATCGAAAATAATTCCGGATAATAATACATCGACTTAAAAATTTATTCCAAAAAGTCAACAAAAGTCAACGCAGGACCCCCCCTCGGAACCCGACATAATTTTTATGAAATTCGAACATCCATTCCGATACGAGTTCAACCATACCAATTTTATCGAATTCCAATAACAACTCGACCTCCAAATCTTAATTATTTTTTTTTGGAAGATTTTACAAAAATCTTGATTTTTCTCCATTTAAATCCGAATTAAATGATGGATTTAAAGAAATATTCATGGAAATTAATCAAAACTGGATAAGAATCACTTACCCCAAACACCCACGCAAGAATCTCTCCAAAAATCGCCTTCTACTGAGCTCCCACTTTAATTTTTGTGTTATGAACTCAAACCCCCATTTTTGGGACTTTTAATTCTGACCAGGTACGCCTTCTTCGTGTTCGCAACCTCTGTCTCGTGTTCGCGAAGGCCAAAAACCTAGCTGCCTCAAAATCTTCTTCACGTTCGCATGACAAGCGTCGCATTGGCGAAGGTCTGCCCATGCATAGCATCGTGTTCGCGTTCATGCCCTCGCGTTCGCGATGCCCTCAAGCCCTATTGCTTCGCGTTCGCGATTGACACTTCGCATAACATAACACAAACTTGCTAGAGACCTCAAATCACATAAAGCAATATCTAAATCATGAATCACACCCCAATTCAAACTTAATGAACTTTGAAACTTCAACTTCTACAATCGATGCCGAAACCTATCAAATCACGTCTGATTGTCCTCAAATTTTGCACACAAGTCATAATTGACATTACGGACCTACTCCAACTTCCAGAATTGGATTCCGACCCCGATATCAAAAAGTCCACTTCCGATCCAAATCTCCAAAAATTCAACTTTCGCCATTTCAAGCCTAAATAAGCTACAAACCTCAGATTCACAGTACGGACATGCTCCTAAGTCTAAAATTACCCAACGGATCTAACAGAACCGACAAAACTCCATTCCGGAGTCGCCTTCATACAGTTCCGACTATGATCAAAATTCTAAGACTTAAGCTTCCGTTTTAGGGACCAAGTATCCCAAATCAGTCCGAATCATTCGGTAACTGAATTCAATCACGCACGTAAGTCAATACACATAATACAAAGATGCTCAGGGCCTTATGTCACGAACGAGACTTAAATTCTTGAAACGACAAGTCGGGTCGTTACAAAACGTTTGTTGACCTGAAGTTGAAGCAAAAATAACCGAAATTAATTCAACCATTATATATATGGCTGATCTTCATGCAAAATATTTGAAGTTTAATCGTGCTTTTAAATTGTCTAAGTTACTATTTGACAATCCAAACTTCAAGTGTGATTTAAACAGGGTCCTAAAATTGACTATTGTGCACTTCCTCTCATTATAAACAAGATGATGAGAGTGTACATAGGTCGGGTTGATTCGAATTTCTCAATTACCAAATCAAACTAACGATGTCATATTTTTAAATCTATAAACCAAACCAAATCAATAAAGTCAGATTTTTCAATCTCGATTTTTCTAGGTATTTTCGGGTTTTATTTTCTTGGGTTTTCATTTTTTTCCCCGGTAAAGTCTTCATAGCATAAAATATGTAACTTGTGCTTGAAATATTTATTTTGTCCTAGTAGGATATAACTATATAATATATTTTCCAAAAAAATAACACAATAATATGAGATGAGTCATAGCATTATACTAAAATATTCAATCACAAAGATAATAAAATCGCATAACGAAAATGTTACTAATTAATAAGCCATAACAAAAATTAACATAAGTTGAAAATACTACACATGTCATGCTAACATAAGTACATCGAACAAGTACTATTAATTATACAACTAAGCACTAAAGAAAAAGATAAACCAGGTTATGCATTTTCATTATAAATCAATGCAAAACTAAAAATCGATATCCAACACTATCGTCATTCGTAGTGTTGAATTGAATTTCCTTTATTAGCATTAGTATTGATTTGAACTTTATTTGACTTACTACCTCTATGGGCTATAAAATTTTATCACGACCCAAAATCTCACCATAGGCATCGTGGTGGTACTTAGTCTCTAAGACTAGGTAAGCCGGTTACAATAACAACTCAAGCTATTTTTTTAACAGTAGTTTAATACAAGTGTCGAAATCATAAGCGGAAATAATTATAACAACCTCCCAAGACTGGTAATACATAGTCACGAACTCTAACTGAATACATGAAATAACCTCAAGGATCGAAATACAATACTGTTCGAATAATAACTGACAGTATAATAAAATGAAAAGACTCCAACGGACTGCGATAACCAAGCAACTCTACCTCGAATCCTTGCATTCAACAAATTAACTCTACCCGAGTCCGATATCTTCAATATCTGGCTCTGCAGGAAAATATGCAGAAGTGTAGTATGAGTACACCACAGTCGGTACCCAGTAAGTATCAAGACTAACCTCGGTAGAGTAGTGATGAGGTATAGTCAAGACATTCACTAGTCAAATAACCTGTACGCAATATATAGAAATAATAACAGGAGGGGAACATGCAAAAAAGTAAACAATTATCTCATGATAATAACTAAATCCTCGAGATCCAGTAAATACAAAAATACCAAATACTCAGAGTCTCGTATGAAAGCACCGAAACCAATACAATTCAACAAGAGATAGCAAAACACATAAACTATTGCGGCGCGCAACCCGATCCCACCGTATAACACTCTCTACCCTTATTCCACCATGTAAATATCAATAAAAATAAGTAAATATATGTTGCGGCGTGCAACCCAATCCCACCATATTATCATTGTCATAAAACACGGGTTTCAACCCACTATCATATTCTCACGGCACCTCGTGCCCATATCTTAATCATAACATTTGCACGGACAGTTTACGTGCCAATAATATAATCATTATATACCCATGACACCTCGTGCCCACATCTCATATCACATATGCACGGACAGTTCACGTGCCAATAACATAATCCGCCCGGCATAGTCACAGGCTCACAATTTCATCATGGATCAGATAATTATCAAGTTACGTACTCGTGAGCCTAGTATAAGTAGTATACTACAGTGTATGCATGTGCAAGTGTATTATTACAGCCCAAATCAACAAGAAATATCAAGGATATCAATTAGCTCACCGAAACCACAAGACAAGTTACACAAAGTGTAAAATAAACACAAAAGAATCTAAACATCACACTAAAATCACCAACACGATAACCCCACATCATCACATATTATCCCTAACATTGCCACCCTTATCTCTCCTATAGCCACCCGTATCACTCCGCACAGACAATATCAATAGCCACCCTTAGCACTCCTATAGCCACCCTTATCTCTCATATAGCCACCCTTATATCTCTGTATATAGCCTCCCTTATCGCTCTGTGTAATAGCCACCCTTATCGCTCCGTATAATAGCCACCCTTATCGCTCCGTATAATAGCCACCCTTATCGTTCCGCCAAGATAATATCACAACACATATAACAATAGTGAAATGACACACTTATACTCCGCATAACAATAATCCAAATCACACAACAATTCACACGTACTATTACTACAACAACATCACATAATTAACTCGTATTACAAATGCCCGTAGGCCACAACCTTTCCAATGGTTCAACGGTATCAAATAATTTCATCACAGATAGCCCACGGCTCAACACGACGTATATAAAAATCTCAATAACAACAATATCTCTTTTAAACACAACTTCAAGTAAAATAAATTAATGCCTCTTGTTTACTTAAATTCCAAGACAAAAATGAGTTGCTCTAGTGGTGAGCACCCTCAACTTCCAACCAAGAGGTTGTGAGTTCGAGTCACCCCAAAAGCATGGTGGGGAGTTCTTGGAGGGAGGGAGACGAGGGTCTATTGGAAATAACCTCTCTACCCCAGGGTAGGGGTAAGGTCTGCGTACAAACTACCCTCCCCAGACCCCACTAGTGGGATTGTACTGGATTGTTGTTATTGTTATTGTTGTTGTTGATTACTTAAATTTCAATTATTTAATTAAGGAAAAACTCAATAATGAAAATATCTTCAATAAAGTGGTAACTCAACAATCACAGGTTTCACGTAGATGTTAAAGTAGTAACGAGTCCCAATAAGCATATAACAACAAACTTGGCAAGTAAAGAATGAGGCAAGTAACAACGATTTACAGATAAAGCATGTAATGATGAACATGGAAAATAAAGGATGTAATACATGCTCACAATCTTCAATTAATACATAAAAGATGCCTAAGAGTTTAAACCAATAAAATTTGCATATATAAGCCCGAGTACGTACTCGTCACCTCGCGTACATGACTTTCACATTACACAAATTTCACATAAGACTCAATGCCTAAGGGGTAATTCCCCCACACAAGGTTAGGCAAGATACATACCTTTACGAAGTTAGACCTATATTTCAAAATAGCCTTATCACATGAAATGACCTCCGGATGTCTCAAACCTTGCCAAAATAATTCCATAACATCGTTAAAATTCATCGAAAATAACTTCGGATAATAAAACGTCAACTTGTAATTTTACATTGAAAAGTCAACCCGAAAGTCAACCTAGGGCCCATATCTCGGAACCCAACAGAATTTTTATGAAATTCGAAAATTCATTCCGATACGAGTTCGATCATACCGAAATTATCAAATTCCAATAATGAATCATTCTCCAAATCCTCATTTTTTGTTTTTGAAAAGTTTTACAATTCTTTCTCAATTTCTTCCATTTGATTCACTAATAATTGATGCAAATAATCGTATAATAATGAAATACAACCCATTTAGGATATAGAACACTTACCCCAATCAAGCTCGTGAAGAATCCATCCAAAAGCACCCTAAACCGAGCTCCAAAAATGTAAAACAAAATGAAGAAATGACCAATTCCGATCCCTTATGTTTCTGCCCAGTTTCGCATTTGCGGAAGATATTTTTGCAACTGCGAGGCCACTTTTGTGACACAATCGTCGCTTCCGCGAAGTACACTGGCCAGCAACCCCATCGCACCTGCGGAATTTAGCTCCCCTTTTGCGCAAACGCAGGTGCGAGACAATCCTCGCTTCTGCGAAAACTGTCGCTTATGCGACAAGCCTCTCGCTTCTGCGAAGCCGCTGAAGCGTGCATTTCTCCGCTTCTGTGAAGCCTCCCCGGCCAGCCTTCCCAGGTCTCTTTTGCGAGCACTTGCATGCTTTTGCGAGCATGCGCCTGCGGTCCATCATGCGCAGGTGCGAAGACACCATCAACCAAAAATTTCCAACAACTTCCTCAAGGCTCAAAAATCCGAACCCCGTCCGAAACTCACCCGAACCACTCGGGACCTCATCCAAATATACCAACAAGTCTTATAACATAACGTGGAACTACTCGAGGTCTCAAATCACATCAAACAATGTCGAAATTATGAATTGCAACTCGAATCAAACTTGTGCATTTTCAAACTTTCCAACTTACAAAACTCGTGCCAAAACGTATTAAATCAACCCGGAATAACTTCCTATTTTGCACACAAGTCATAAATAACATAATGAACCTATTCCAATTTCTGTAATCGAAATCCGAACCCGTTATCAACAAAGTCAACCCTAAGTCAAACTTATAAATATTTCAAAACTTTAACTTTTCAATTTTCGCCAAAATGCATCAAAATGTCCTACGGACTTCCAAATCCAAATCTGGACATACGCCTAAGTTCGAAATCACCATACGCAGCTATTGAAATCATCAAAACTCCATTCTCGAGTCGTTTGCACAAAAGTCAAACCGAAGTCAACTCTTTTCACTTAAGCTTCTAAAATAAGAATTATTCTATTTAAATCTCGAATCATCCGAAAAATAACTCGACCATACATGCAAGTCACAATACATATTACAAAGCTGCTCGATACCTTAAGCCGCTGAACGAGACGCTAATTCTCAAAACGACAAGTCAAGTCGTTACAAATTTATTGGACCATTGAATGTTAAGTCCAAACTTTAAATAATACGTTTAAACATAAAATTGTGAACAATGTTAAGAAATATTTATAAATTATATTACAATAAATATTTTTAAAAATTATATAAATATAATATCGGGTTGGTTTGGTTTCACTTTGACTTTTTTTAGTTAAAACAACATGTGATGAACCCAAAATATCATCTTTAAATTTAATAAATATTTTTGTGTTCTGAGACCTCAAACAACACTATTCATCATTTCTCGACATGCGTGCGTAATCCGTATAATATTTTGAAAAGCTTTTATATGAAAAATTGATTAAAATGTGAAATAGAACCTTAAAATTTAACTGAGTTGACTTTTGGTCAACATTTTGAGAAAACGGACTCAGATCAGTATTTTAACAGCTTCGGTAGGTCCGTATTATAATTTGGGACTTGAGCGTATGCTCGGAATTTAATTTGGAGGTCCCTAGCTCACGTTTTGGCCATTTAATGAAAGCTAGTAATTTAAAGGCTAAAGATTTCCAAAGTTTGACTACGGTTTTGACTTTTTTATATCGGACTCGGATTGAGATTTCAGGAATTTGAATAGCTCTGTTATATCATTTATGACTTGTGTGCCAAATTTGAAGTCATTCCGGATTCGTTTATTATGTCTTGGCACGAGTTTTGCAAATTGAAAAGTTTGAAACTCAAAAATTCGAATCGGGGTGAAAATTATAATTTCAGCATTATTTGACGTGATATGAAACCTCGAGTAACTTTATATTATATTATGGGACTTGTTGGTGTATTCGAACGGGGTCCCGAGTACCCCGAGTGTGATTCGAATTGAAATCGGAACAAAAATTGGACTTAAGCAAAATCTGAAATTTTGATGCTTTTAGTGCCTTCGCTTATGCGAAACGTTGGCAGCTGAAGCGGCTACGCAGAAGCGAAAAATCCATCGCAGAAGCGGCCTGGGCAAGCTGGGAAAATAGCCGCAAGTGCGGAACCTTGAACGTATCCGCGCGTCCGCAGAAGTGGACCCATCGATCGTAGAAGCGGAAGGCAACGCAGATGCGCATTTGGTTATGCAGAAGCGAGACCGCGGGCGCGGTCAAGTCCACCGTAGAAGCGCAAAATCCCTGGACAGTGTATAAATCGAAGAGTCCGAGATTTTTCTCATTGTTATACATTTCAAGCACAGACTTAGGTGATTTAAAATGGGGTTTTCACGATTTCGACTTGGGTAAGTATTCTATATCTAAAACCGATTACATTTCATAAATTCCTGTCAATATTCATCATTTATTTCGGATTTAGATGGAAGAAATTGGAATTTTTGTAAAACTTTTCAAAAACGAAAATTTAAGATTTGAAGGTTCATTTGACATCAAAATTTGATAATTTTTGTATGGTTGGACTCGTCTCGGAACGGGTGTTCGGATTTTATAAGTTTTTTGAGATTCGAGACGTGGGCCCCACTATTTATTTTCTAGATAAATTTCGGATTTTAATCCGGAAAATTAGTAAATTCATATGGATTAATTGCTACGATTTGTATTGAGTATATTGAATTGTTTATGACTAGATTTGAGGATTTCGGACACGAATTCGCGAGGCAAAGGTTTATTGGATTCTTGAATTTGGTTGCAAAGTGAGGTAAGTGTCATGGTTAACCTTAATTTGAGGGAGTATGACTTATTTGTCTATTTGCTACGTGATTTAATGTGCGGGTACAACGTATATGTGAGGTGACGAGTTCTTATGCATTGTGGTTGAGTCAAAGCATGCAGGTGGAATTTGTTTATTGTGAATAATTGCATATTTAATTAATATATTTCTGCTTAAATTATTATTATTTATTTGATCATTTTTCATGGGATTATTGTTAGTTGAATTATTGTTGAGTATTCTGGAAGGTGAAGTCGACATTCTGGTGTTGAATTAAATGATAAGTATATATCCCCGCATTTAAATACTCTTCCAAATTTATATTATTATTTTCATGGTAAGGAAGAGTGTAAAAGCACGAAAGGTGATGCCGTGCCAAAATAGAGTTAAAGCACGAAGGGTGATGCCGTGCCAATTATTATTATTTAATTATCAGTTTATGAGAGGAATGAGAGTAAAAGAACGAAGGGTGGTGCCGTGCCATTTTCATATTATCAGTTGCTCATTTTAATGTTGAGAAATTAATTGGTTGCTAAGTGATAATTTTCCTGCTTAAACTATTATATCAACCCCCTTCGCATGTTCCCTCCTAAATTTATAAAGTGTTATTTATTGTTTTATTATTGCTTCGTATTTGTATATACTTGTACAGGTCGTTTACGTACGTGTCCCGTCATAGCCTCGTCACTACTTCATCGAGGTTAGACTCGACACTTACGGAGACGATTGTACTCATACTACACTCTACACTTGTTGTACAGATTTTGGAGTTGGTCCCAGTGGCGTACTATAGACTTGCTCGGATTCAACTACCCAGAGGAGAGTTGAGGTATAACTGCACAACGTCCATAGTTCTGAAGTCCCCTTCTATCTTATCTAAACTATGTATTATCTTTCAAACAACTTGAATTTTATTCAGACCTTTATCTGTATTATTCTAGTAGCTCGTGCACTTGTGACACCATATTCAGGCATGTATTTTGATAATTCGGTATTTATTGTTTTTCGCACTTTATTTTAGTAAATGACTTCTATGTAATTTAAATTGCTTAAAAATAGTTAAGATTATTTTAACATTGGCTTTTCTAGCAAGTGAAATGTTAGGTGCTATCACGGTCCTGAAGGTGGGAATTTCGGATCGTGACAGTTGGTATCAGAGCACTAGATTACTTAGGTCTCACGAGTCACGAGAAAGCTTAGTAGAGTCTGAAGGATCGGTACAGATACGTTTGTACTTATATTTCAGAGGCTATGAAGTTTAGGAACAATATCACTTCTTTCTTAATCTGTCGTGCTATCTTATTCTATCATCGATGATTGAACCATTCTATTCTTATTCTCTCGCAGATGGTGAGAACACGTAATACATCTACCGATAGACAGGGACCAGATCCCCTGGTGGCAACTATGACGAGGGGTAGAGGTCGAGATCGAGGTCGTGCTAGAGGTAGAGGCAGAGGTAGAGCTCAGTCTAAAGCTCGAGCAGCATCACCTGTTGTACAACCTCATGTGGACCTTCGGGGGAAGGTTCCAGTTCAGACTGTACCAGTTGGACCAGTTCAGGCCCTAGAAGGATTCATAGCTACTCCAGTGCTTCAGGACGCTGTGGTCCGTTTGGTGAGTCTTATGGAGGGCGTGGCCCAGAATGGTACGTTTTCAGTGGCACCAACCGTCTCACAGGCTGGGTGAGGAGCACAAACTCCCACTACTCCCGCTCCGGAGAAGATGGCTCCCCAGTATCAGGCTCTAGCAGCCCCGCCAGTTGGGGTAGTTCAGCCAATTGTTGCGGCATAGGTCGATGATAGACCCGCCATGTCTTCTGAGGTCTTATTGAGGACCTATAGGATTATCTTGACCGTTTCTATGAGGTGCTATGGAACATGGGTATAGTTGAGACCAATGGGGTCAATTTTGCTATATTTCAGATGACGGGTTCCGCCAAGAGGTGGTGGAGAGATTTTATGCTGACCAGACCAGTTGGGTCGCCTACACTAACTTGGGAGCAGTTCTCACGGCTATTTCTAGAGAAGTTACTCCCTATTACATTGAGAGAGGATTTCCGCAGGTAGTTTGAGTGTCTTGAGCAGGACAGTATGACTGTTACTTAGTACGAGACCCATTTTGTGGATCTAGCCTGTCATGCTCTCCTTTTACTTCCTACTGAGGGAGAGAGAGTGATGAGGTTTATTGAGGGACTTACTCACCCTATTAGGCTTCAGATGGCCAAGGAGACTGGAAGTGAGATTTCTTTTCAGGTGGCTGCTAATGTTGCTAGGAGGATCGAGATGGTTCTTGCACAGGAGAGAGGGAGGGGTCTGATAAGAGGCCTCGTCAGTTCGGTGGGTTTAGTGGTGCCTCGTCTGGAGGCAAGGGTAATTTTGGTAGGGGTCATCCTCCCAGGCCGTTTCATTCAGTGCTCCAGGCATCCTATAGTGCACCACCAGCTCCTATCAGTGCACCTCCGATCCAAAGTTTTCAGGGTGGTTACTCAGGTCGACGAGGATAATTTCAGGGTCAGCAGTCACAATAGCCGAGGTCCTGTTATACTTGTGGTGATCCGAGATACATTGCTAGATTCTGCCCCAGGTCTCAGGGCAGCATACAGCAGCAGGGTTCTCATGCTGTAATTCTAGCACCAGTTGCTTCATCGCTTGCTTAGCCAGCTAGAGGTAGGGGTCAGGAAGCTAGAGGTGGAGGTCTGGTCATTAGAGGTGGAGGTCAGGCTGTTAGAGGTAGAGGCCATCCAGTTAGAGGCCGTCCCAGGGACGCACTTCAGAGTGGTGGGGCTTAGCCACGATTTTATGCTTTTCCAGCTAGGCTTGAGGCCGAATCATCCGATGCCGTGATTACATGTATTAAACCAGTTTGCCATAGAGATGCTTCATTTTTATTTGATCTAGATCCACTTATTCCTATGTGTCCTCTTATTTTGCTTCATATCTGGTGATGCCTCGTGATTCTCTGAGTGCTCCTATGTGTGTGTCCACTCCAGTGGGAGATTCTATGGTGGTAGATCATGTCTATCGTTCGTGTGTGGTTATTATTGGGAGTCTTGAGACTAGTGTGGATCTTTTACTTCTTGATATGGTATATTTGGATGTCATCTTGCGTATGGATTGGTTGTTACCTATCGTGCTATATTGTATTGTCATGAAATGACGGTGACCTTAGCCATGCCTGGGTTACCTCGGTTAGAGTGGAAAAGATCTCATGGTCATTCTACCAGCAGAGTTATTTCTTATATGAAGGCTCGATGTATGGTCGAGAAAGGGTGTCTAGCCTATTTGGCTTATATTTGCGATTCCAGTGCGGATGTTCCTTCTATGAACTCAGTACCAGTTGTTCATGAATTTCCAGAAGTATTTCCTACAGATTTGCCGGGGATGCCACCCGACATAGATATAGACTTCTGTATTGATTTGGCTCTAGGCACTCAGCCTCTTTCTATTCCACCATACCGTATGGCCCCACCGGAATTGAAAGAATTGAAGGAGCAATTACAAGACTTGCTTGATCAGGGATTCATTAGATCCAGTGTCTTGCCCTGGGGTGCACCAGTACTATTTATAAAGAATAAAAATGGCTCAATGCGGATGTGTATAGATTATCGGCAGTTGAATAAGGCTACTATCAAGAACAAGTATCCACTGCCAAGAATTGATGACTTATTCGATCAACTTCAAGGTGCCCAGGAGTTTTCAAAGATCGACTTGAGGTCTAGTTACCATCAGTTGAAGATTAGGGCACCTGATGTCCCTAAGACAGCTTTTCGGACTCGGTATGGGCATTACGAATTCCTAGTGATGTCATTTGGGCTGACAAAGGCCCCAGCAACATTTATGGATTTGATGAATCGGGTGTTCAAGACCTATTTGGATTTTTCTGCGGTTGTATTCATTAATGATATATTGATTTACTCCAGTAGTCGAGAGGAGCATAAGCAACATCTTTGGAGTGTGCTTCAGACTTTGAAGAATAATCAGTTATACGCCAAATTTTCAAAATGTGAATTTTGGTTAGACTCAGTTGCCTTTTTGGGGTATGTTGTATCAACAGAAGGCATAAAAGTGGATCTTAAGAAGATTGAGGCTGTTCAGAATTGTCCTAGACCTACTTCAGTTACAGAGATCTGGAGTTTCCTAGGTTTGGCAGGTTATTATCGTCGGTTCGTGGAGGGATTTTCATCTATACCAAGCCAATTAACCAGACTAACCCAGAAAGGTGTTCCATTCAGATGGTCAGACGAGTGTGAGTTGAGCTTTCTGAAGCTCAAGACTGCTTTGACTACGGCGTCAATGTTGGTATTACCTACAGGTTCAAGATCTTATACAGTGTATTGTGATGCATCTCACGTTGGACTTGGTGCAATATTGATGCAAGATGGCGGGATGATTGCATATGCATTACGGCAGTTGAAAGTTCACGAGAAGAATTATCTTGTTCATGACTTATAATTGGCAGCCATTGTTCATGTGCTGAAGATTTGGAGGCATTACCTGTATGGTGTCTCGTATGAGGTATTTAATGATCATCATAGCTTACAATATCTGTTCAAACAAAAGGATCTCAGTTTGAGGCAGAGAAGATAGTTGGAGCTGTTGAAAGACTATGATATCACTATTTTGTATCACCCCAGTAAGGCCAATGTGGTGGCCGATGCTTTGAGTAGAAAGGCCGTGAGTATGAGCAGTCTTGTGTATATTCCGGTAGGTGACAGACCATTAGCGGCAAATGTTCAGACTTTGGCTAATCAGTTCATGAGGTTAGATATTTTAGAGCCCAGTCGGGTTCTAGCTTGCATAGTCGCTCAGCCTTCTTTATATGAGCGTATCAGAGAGAGGCAGTATGATGATCCTCATTTACTTGTCCTTAAGGACACAGTGTAGCACGGTGATGCCAAACAGGTTGCTGTGGGGGAAGATGGAGTTCTGCGAATGCAGGGTCATATATGTGTGCCTAATGTGGATGGGCTTCGTGAATTAATTCTGGAAGAGGCCCACAGTTCCAAGTATTCTATTCATCTAGGTGCCGCCAAAATGTATCAAAATTTGCGGCAATATTATTGGTGGAGGAGAATGAAGAAGGATATAATTGCATATGTAGCTTAGTGTCTGAATTGTCATCAAGTTAAGTACGAGCATCCGAGACATGATGGTTTGCTTCAGAAGTTAGAAATTCCTGAGTGGAAGTGGGAGTGTATCACTATGGATTTTGTTGTTGGGATCCCATGGACTCGGAGAGAATTCGACACAGTTTGGGTCATTGTGGACAGGTTAACCAAGTCAGCACATTTCATTCCAGTGGCAGTTACCTGAAATTTACATTCATGAGATTGTTCGCCTTCACGGTGTGCCCGTGTCTATCATTTCTGATCAAGGTACGCAATTCACTTCGCACTTCTGGAGGGCTGTACAACGTGAGTTAAGCACGCGGGTTGAGGTAAGTACATCATTTCATCCACAGACAGACGGACAGTCGGAACGCACTATTCAGATATTGGAAGATATGCTTCACGCTTATGTTATAGACTTTAGAGGTTCTTGGGATCAATTTTTGCTACTTGCGGAGTTTGCCTATAATAATAGCTACCAGTTGAGCATTCAGATGGCTCCGTATGAAGCATTATACGAGAGGCGATGTCGTTCGCCAGTTGGCTGGTTTGAACCGGGAGAGGCTCGGTTGTTGGGTACCGATTTGGTACAGGATGCCTTGGATAAGGTCAAAATTATTCAGGAAAAAGAATTATGTCGACCGTAAGGTTTGTGATATTTCATTTATGGTTGGAGAATGAGTATTGCTCCGGGTTTCACCTATGAAAGGTGTACTGAGGTTTGAAAAGAAGGGCAAGTTGAGCCCTAGGTATATTAGATCCTTCGAAATTCTTGAAAGGGTGGGAGGAGTAGCTTACAAGCTTGCATTACCACCTAGTTTATCAGCGGTTCATCCGAGTTTCATGGGTCTATGCTCCGAAAATATCATGATGATCTGTCCCATGTGTTAGATTTCAGCTCAGTCCAATTGAACAAGGATTTGACTTAAGAAGAAGAGCCGTTAGCTATTCTAGTTCGGCAGGTCCGACAGTTGAGGTCTAAGAGTTATCCTTCAGTTCGGGTGTAATGGAGAGGTCAATCAATTGAGATAGCTACCTAGGAGTCCGAGTCGAACATGCAGAGTAAATATCCACACCTGTTTACCAGCTCAGATACTTTTCTAATTTCGTTCGAGAACGAACGTTTGTTTTAGAGATGGAGAATGTGATGACCCAAAAGGTCATCTTTAAATTTAATAATTATTTTGGTGCTCTGAGACCTCAAACAACACTATTCATCATTTCTCGACTTGCGTGCATAACCCGTATAATTTTTCGAAAAGTTTTTATATGAAAAATTGATTAAAATATGAAATAGAGCCTTAAAACTCAACTGAGTTGACTTTGATCAATATTTTGAGCAAACATACTCAGATCAGTATTTTGACAACTCCGGTAGATCCGTATCGTGATTTGGGACTTGGGCGTATGCCCAAAATTTAATTTGGAGGTCCCCAGCTTAAGTTATGGCCATTTAATGGAAACTAGTAATTTAAAGGCTAAAGATTTTCAAAATTTGACCATGGATATGACTTTTTGATATCGGACTCGGATTGAGATTCCGGGAATTAGAATAGCTCTGTTATATCAGTTATGACTCGTGTGTCAAATTTGAAGTCATTTCGAATTCGTTTAATATGTCTTGGCACGAGTTTTGCAAATTGAAAAGTTTGAAACTCAAAAAATCGAATCGAGATGAAAATTATAATATCAACATTGTTTGACATGATATGAGACCCCGAGTAAGTTTGTATTATGTTATGGGACTTGTTGGTGTATTCGGACGGGATCCCGAGTACCCCGAGTGTGATTTAAATCGAAATCGAAACAAAATTGGACTTAAGCAAAATCTGAAATTTTGCTGCTTCTGGTGCCTTCGCTTCTGCGAACCCTTGGCCACAGAAGCGAGAAATCCCTCGTAGAAACGGCATGGGCAAGCTGGGCAAAGAGCCGCAGGTGCGGAACCTTGAACGCACCCGCGCGTCTGCAAAAGCGGACCCTTCGATCGTAGAAGCGAAAGGCAGTGCAGATGCGCATTTGGTTCCGCAGAAGCGAGACCGCACGTGCAGTCAAGTCCACCGCAGAAGCGAAAATCCCTTGACAGTGTATAAATCGAAGAGTCCGAGATTTTTCTCATTTTCAGACATTTCAAGCACGGATTTAGGCGATTTCAAAGGGGGTTTTCATGATTTTGACTTGGGTAAGTAATCTATATCTGAAAGTGATTAAATTTCATAAATCATGTCAATATTCATCAATTATTTCGGATTTAGATGGAAGAAATTGGAATTTTTGTAAAACTTTCCAAAAATAAAAATTTAAGATTTGAAGGTCCATTTGATATCAGAATTTGGTAATTTTTGTGTGGTTAGACTCGTCTCGGAACGGATGTTCGGATTTCGTAAGTTTTTCCGAGATTCGAGATGTGGGCTCCACTGTTGATATTTTAGATGAATTTCATATTTTAATCCGAAAAATTAGTAAATTTTTATGGAATTAATTCCTTCGATTTGTATTGAGTATATTGAATTGTTTATGACTAGATTTGAAGATTTTAGACCCGAATTCGTGAGGCAATGGTTTATTGGATTCATGAATTTGGTTACAAAGCTAGGTAAGTGTCGTGGTTAACCTTGACTTGAGGGAGTAAGACTTATTTGTGTATTTACTACGTGATTTAATGTGTGGGTAAAACGTATATGTGAGGTGACGGGTACTTATGCGTTGTGGTTGAGTCAAAGCATGCAGGTGAAATTTGTTTATTGTGAATAATTACATATTTAATTTATATATTTCTGCTTAAATTATTATTGTTTATTTGATCATTTTTCATGGGATTATTGTTAGTTGAATTATTGTTGAATATTCTGGAAGGTGAAGTCAATATTTTGATATTGAATTGAATGATAAGTATATATCCCCACATTTAAATACTCTTCCAAATTTATATTATTATTTTCATGGTAAGGAAGAGTGTAAAAGCACGAAAGGTGATGCCGTGCCATTTTTATTATTTATACTATCATTGTCATGGTTAGAAAGAGTGTAAAAGCAATGAGGGTGTTGCCGTGCCATTTTTTAGTGTAAAAGCACGAAGGGTGATGTCATGTCATTTTCAGAGAGTGTAAAAGCACGAAGGGTGATATCGTGCCAATTATTATTATTATTTAATTATCAGTGTATGAGAGGAATGAGAGTAAAAGCACGAAGGGTGGTGCCGTGCCATTTTCATATTATGAGTTTCTCATTTTATTGTTGAGGAATTAATTGGCTGCTAAATGATAATTCTCCTGCTGAAACTATTATATCAACCCTCTTCGCATGTTCCCTCCTAAATTTATAAAGTATTATCTATTGTTTTATTGTTGCTTCGTATTTGTATATACTTGTACATGTTATTTACGTACGTGTCCTGTCATAGCCTCGTCACTACTTCGTCAAGCTTAGGCTCGATATTTACGGAGTATATGTGGTCGGTTATACTCATACTACACTCTACACTTCTTGTGCAGATTTTGAAGTTGGTCCCAACGACATACCATAGACTTGCTCGCATTCAACTACCCAGAGGAGACTTGAGGTATGACTGCACAACGTCCGCAGTTCTGAAGTCCCCTTCTATCTTATCTTAGATGTGTATTATCTTTCAAGCAACTTGAATTTTATTCAGACCTTTATATGTATTATCCTAGTAGCTCGTGCACTTGTGACACCAGATCGGGGATGTATTTTGATAATTCGGCATTTATGGTCTTCTGCACTTTATTTCATTAATTGACTTCTATTTAATTTAAATTGCTTAAAAATGGTTAAGATTATTTTTAACGTTGGCTTGCCTAACAAGTAAAATGTTAGGCGCCACCACGGTCCTGAAGATGGGAATTTTGGGTCGTGACACCAAACCAAATCTATGATCGGATTGTATTTCAACACCAAACCAAATCACAATCGGATTTTTTTTTTCTCAGTTTGACTAGGATTTTCGATTTGGTGCGATTTATTCGTTATCTTTGTATACCCCTACAAATCATAATAAACACGAATCCTACAATGTCAATGAAACACATAGGCAAATTTAAAATTTATGTTCTATGGATTCAACCTTTAAATGTTTTTGTATTGAACACATTAAATTTTAAAAATTATGGATTCAGCTTTATTATTTATTACAACTTTAATAAATTCTTACAAATAAATTTATATTTCATGTTAAAAATACTAAATTCATATGAAATCAATATCTGAGTGCTATATCCGCCTCCGATGAAACAACGTAAGTATACAATTGACGACACAGAGACATCTCTTGCCGATCTCCTAATCAATTGCCACGACTCACAGAAACTATTTAGATTAACCTTTTGTATTAAACAGTATGATTCCTCTAATAAAATGTCTATAAATATTTAACTAATACAAACGTGCATAGTAGAGACATGTCACGCAGTGACGGATTCAGAATTTTAAAATTATCGGTGTTAATCGATAAAAATTCAAAAAAAAGAGAAAGAAGGAGTTTAATTGTAGGTGGTCATCAATATATATATAAATATTTTTATAATTGCTTATGCAAATTTACTACATATGATAAAAGATAATGGGTGCTTAAGCACCCACAAGTGCATATGTGGATCCGCCACTGATGCCACACAGATTCAAAACTCTGTTTATAAATTCCTATAACAAGATCAAATTAATATTGCAATAATAATTAAGTTTATTATTAGATTTTTATATATATTATTAATAGAATTTTTAATATATATATATATATATATATAGAATCTACTAAATTTATATATATAGAATATAAACAAAAACTACTAAATTCACATGAACTCATAACTAACACAATAGATCCGCCCTAGAGACAACATATATATTATGATAGACGTAAACGATACTGATCATGTGAATTTTTCTAATTAGATATAATTAAGTATACTGTATATATAACTCAAAATCTTTTTAAAATGGTAGAAAAATATAAAAATAGAATAAGTTGGTTGAGTTAAGTAACCAAGCAATTTGCACGTCCACATGGCGAATATTCTTTAGCATTTATTTCATATAGATATATCCACCGCAAGAAAACATGCAAATAGGGCTAAATTCTGAATATATAAATATGTGTCCATATTGCATCAAATTAATTACGTCGGTAGTTTTAAACAGATAAACAATCCCATTCTTTCCTTAGAACACAGTCAAATCTACCTTCATCTTACAAACCTTATTCTCCTTAAAACCCTTCAATTATCTTTTGAAATTATAACACATTATTATCTGTAAAAAAACACACCAAAAATGGAGTCAATTATTTCTGAGTTTGAAGGAATTCTCTTAAAAAATCCAGATCCCTTTAGTTACTTCATGTTAGTGGCATTTGAAGCTTCTGGTCTTATAAGATTTGCTATTTTACTAATGTTATGGCCAGTAATTCGAGTTCTTGAAATTTGTGGGAAAAGAAATAAAGGGTTAAAGTTAATGATATTTGTAGCTACTGCAGGTGTAAAAATATCTGAAATTGAAGCTGTGGCTAGAGCTGTTTTACCTAAGTTTTATTTTGATGACATTAATATGGATTGTTGGAGTATTTTTAGCTCTTTTGATAAGAGAATTGTGGTGACAAAAATTCCAAGAATTATGGTTGAGAGATTTGTGAAAGAGCATTTGAAAGCTGATTATGTTATTGGGAGTGAACTTGTTGTTAATAAATCTGGTTTAGCTACTGGATTTATTAAGGATGATTTTGACTTGATTAAGGAAAAAGTTACTGAATCATTTGGTGGTGAACAACCTAGCTTAGGCCTTGGAAGGCCTCAATCAGTTGTTTCTTCATTTCTTTCTCAATGCAAGGTACGTAAAATAAAGTTTTTATACTGTCAGTATAAAGTTTTTGACAAGGTGGGTTGCTCTGATGGTAAGCACCCTCCACTTCCAACCAAGAGGTTGTGAGTTCGAGTCACCCCAAGAGCAAGGTGGGGAGTTCTTGGAGGGAAGGATGCCGAGGGTCATTTGGAAACAGCCTCTCTACCCCAGGGTAGGGGTAAGGTCTGCGTACACACTACCCTCCCCAGACCCCACTAGTGGGATTATACTGGGTTGTTGTTGTTGTTGTTGTTATATACAGTAAATTTTTTGTTTGACTTCTGTCGTTTGCTTGAATTCTAACTATGGATCAACGCTGAAAATGAAAGAGCTATTTGATGAAATTTCGATATATAATTGAACAATAAGGAACTAGATAGATTTGTTTCTCTTTGTAAGGTACCTAAATTCTTTGAAAAACATTTGTTCAAAATTAAAAGTTTTTTTAATAGTATTATTATCAATATTTATAACTGAAATCCTTCTATTTAACTTTTTGTTATTTGTTTGAATTCTAACTTTATGACCACTGAAAATGAAAGAGCTATTTGATGAAATTTCAGTATATAATTGAACAAGAAGGAACTAGATAGATTTGTTTCTCTTTGTAAGGTACCTAAATTCTTTGAAAAACATTTGTTCAAAATTAATTTTTTTTAATAGTATTATTGTCAGTATTTATAATTTAAATCCTTCGATTTAACTTTTGTTATTTGTTTGAATTCTAACTTTGCCACCACTGAAAATGAAAGAGCTATTTGATGAGATTTCGTCACATAATCATACAAAAAATGAACTAGATTTGTAGATTATTTTCTTATAACATTGACATGAGATTCTTGAAATGTAATTTTGTTATAAATGTCAATTTGAAACTGCAGGAACAATTAAATCCACCATTTATGAGCAGCAAAAATCAAGATCACCAACTTATCAAACCATTACCAGTAATTTTCCATGATGGTCGTTTAGGCAAACGTCCAACACCATCTACATCTCTTTTAATCCTTTTATGGCTTCCCTTTGGTATAATAATAGCAACAATACGTATTTTAGTAGGGTTAATGCTTCCATTATCCCTCATACCATATCTAGCTCCATTATTCGGTGGTAAAGTCATCGTCAAAGGCAAACCACCACCACCAGCCTCCACCACTAACTCGGGCGTGCTTTTCGTGTGCACTCACCGAACCCTACTGGATCCGGTTGTCCTATCCACCGTACTTCAACGTAAAATTCCGGCCGTGACATACTCAATCTCTCGATTATCGGAGATTTTATCGCCGATACCGACGGTTCGATTGACAAGAATTCGGGAAGTAGATGCACAAAAAATCAAACGAC
Organism: Nicotiana otophora; assembly: GCA_000715115.1. NCBI lineage: Eukaryota > Viridiplantae > Streptophyta > Magnoliopsida > Solanales > Solanaceae > Nicotiana > Nicotiana otophora. The sequence continues at coordinate 9,200 of AWOL01S0034138.1, read as the reverse complement.
AACTTGAGAAAGGAGATTTGGTTGTTTGCCCTGAAGGAACAACATGTAGGGAACCATTTTTATTAAGGTTTAGTGCACTTTTTGCAGAATTAACCGATCGGATTGTGCCAGTGGCTATGAATTATAGAGTAGGGTTTTTTCATGCAACAACGGCTAGGGGATGGAAAGCAATGGACCCAATTTTCTTCTTCATGAACCCTAGGCCAGTGTATGAGGTAATCTTACAATTTTGTGTAACTTTAACCAATAAATAAAATAATTTTTAAATGAAAAATTGTGTCTTAAGTTGATTTTTCTTCACTATGATTTTTTTTAACTTTGCTGGAAACAACTTAATTTCCATTCTTGTCTTCTTCAAAACTCTCTCCATCTTCTCAAAATTCTGAATTTGAAAACTAGAAATATTTCTTGCTTTTCTAACCATAATTTTCCCATTATTTACTTGGTGTAGAAATGAAATTCAAAAATTTTGTCACATCCAGTAAAGCTATTTTGATATTCAATCCCATAGTAATCTTACAAAGGAAAGGAAACAAATATACGTGGTTTTTAGGAAAGCGTTATGTTTGACCATAGATTTTGGCTATTTTTTTTATAATTTTTTTAAAAATATTGTTTGTTCATGAAATATGATCACCGAAGAAAACAATTTTCCTCACAAAACTTCAAATTTCTTTTCATATAAAATACATGTCCAAACACTACTTCAACTTCTAAAAATTATTTTTTAATAGAACTTTAATTTTTTTTTTAAGTTTTAATTAAATATATGTCTAAACACTAGCTTAATTTCATTTATCTTCTTCATTTATATTTTTCTACAGGTAACATTCTTGAATCAGCTACCAGCTGAAGCCACGTGTTCATCTGGGAAAAGTCCACATGATGTTGCAAATTATGTTCAGAGGATTTTAGCTGCAACATTAGGGTTTGAGTGTACAGACTTTACAAGAAAAGACAAATATAGGGTTCTTGCTGGAAATGATGGAATAGTTTCGCAAAATTATGGGACAAATGGGGTTAAAAGTTTAATGAACACGTTTAAGCAAGTGGTGGGCACTTTCAATCCTTTTATTCACTGAAACAAGTAAAGATTATGAGGGATTTTTTTAGTGATACGTTTCACATACTATATTTTGTTTTTATCCTATCATTGTATAAATTAAACAGAAAAAAAAATGAGACAGTATTCTTTGTTTTATATACTTCTTTCATTATTTTTTTCATGGAAGCCATGTTAAATAAATTGCTAGAGCTATTCGGTGATTAAGAAAAAGTTTCTTTTTCTTTTTATATACTGTGTCGGGGGGAACTAGACTTTTCTCTTATTTATTGTATTTTTTCAACTGTCCAGATTAGATTTCTCTATTTATTCAGACTGATCCTCGATAAAAAAAAACTATTTAACACAAAATTTAGTTGTTTTAGTACGTACTTATTTGTTTCTTGTTGATTTCTTTGAAATTAGATTTACATTTACTTATACACTATTACATTCAGATTCGTCATTAACTTCATTCTTAATTTAGGCTTGAAATATAAACGTATAAGTGAAATGATCATTTTTAAAAAATAAATATTACACTATGACCTATAATTTAAAATAGCAAGTTTAATGACAGAAGTCGAAACTCATTACAGTTAAATTCTGAAGCGCATCTAACTAAACGTAGGTCAACTCAATTATATTGTTAATTAAGACCAACTATTATACTTAATTAAACTTTGTGTTTTTTTAATAAAAAGTATTTATAACAGTATTTCTTTTTACCATAAGTAGATATTACAGTATAATATAGGCCAAAATATTAGTATCACTATGAAAACAAACACACACTGAAACCTCTGCAAAAGATATCTCTATAACTAAAATAAACATAATTCAATTCTAAAAAATGGTGAAGTCGTCCTATGGCCCCCAAATGATTTACTACTATAGTTGGCAATTACTTGTAAAGTTATATCTCATTGATAAACAATTTAAAGAAAATGTAATTTTCATCTTTAACTTACAAGCAACCACAAATTCATAACATTGGTCGGCAGTCAAATTCTATGAAATACTCTGCAAATTTATATTGAAATTGTAGGTTTCGTGAGATCAAGAAATCGATCGTACGTCCTTATTGACAATATATTTGATTACTGTTGATGATTGTGTTTCGATTGAATTTTTTTGTCGAATTCTCCAAAAATTATTATAATAGTAATTAATTTGATAATTTGAGTTTACATTTCGTTAGATCTGGATCGCTAAAGAATACTTTGATTAACGACATAATTAACACCTAAACATGAAAAAGGAACAGTTAAGACGGACAAAACGTCATGTCCAAGCCTTGAGAATGAAAAAAAACTTAATAGAATGTTTTCCTTTATAATTGATTATACTCGAAACAAATACGTATTAATCGGGGTTCCTATGGATGTATCGGACATCGGAGGGAAACCAAAAAAAAAAACAAATACAGTGCATTGAAGATGTGAATGTTCCAAGTTAATTAAATCACACACTTTCATTTTAAGGTCAAAATTATCGGTCATGACTCTATGCAGATTGAAATTATCATATATTAGTAACCATGGGTCAAACCAAACTTTCACAGATAACCCATTAGCAACATGGCACCTCATCTTTTTCTGCGTACGTTCACCATCCCATAATTATACTACCCGTGATGCTCAAGGCAAAGAGTACACGGGT
>AWOL01S0034134.1:4825-17159 GCA_000715115.1 Nicotiana otophora | reverse complement strand
AGTAGAAAAAATAAAAATGTTAATTTTAAATTTGAAAAAGTATACAAGGTCTTTATGAAATGTATTTTAATTTAGTTTGAAGTAGATTATATTGCTCATTCTTGGCCTCACGGTAATTGCAAACTTAGGGAAAAGAAACAAATCATGAATGCGTTAGAATGCTTTAGGTGCGCTCCTAATTAATCAAATCATCGTGATTATGTATACGTTCGCATGACATAATTGCGATTTCCAAAATTAAAACTGAAGTATGTGTTCGCGTAACTTTGTCCAAAAATAATCTTAATATAATAAAATGCTATTAATTGTGTACACGTACGCGTGACATGGTTTTGGCACAATAAAAAATGGATTCATACATGTGATTCATTTCAAAGATAATTCTATTTTTTTTCAATAATTAAAAGTGGGTAGATACAACATGGAAACTAATAAATCACAGTTTATCCAAAAATTAATTCAAGCCAAGTTATAGTCAATAAAGCGATCGTGCTAGAACCACGGGATTCGGGGAATGCCTTACACCTTCTCCCCGGTCAACAGAATTCCTTACCCGGACTTTATTTTCGCAGACCAATAATAATAGAGTCAAACCTTCCATTGAATAGGGATTCAAACAAAAGGTGACTTGGAACACCCAAAAATCAATTCCAAGTGGCGACTCTGTAAATAAAATAATCCCTATTCAAGTTTGTCACTTTAATTGGAGAAACTCTTTAACCCACCATCCACAATCCATAACACACATTTTATCATTTTTGGGGGCATAAAAGGGGTGTGACAGGTTCACCCGTATCTTCCTAGACAGATATATTCCACCCTCCTAGAGGGAAGAGTTGCGGTTTCAGTTTTACCAGCGCCAGTAGGGTTAGATGTCAGTGACAGATTATGAGGCGAGGTTTTCTGAATTATCTCGCTGTGCACTTTGATACTCCTACTGAGGCGGAGAGAGTGCGGAGGTTTGTAGCTGGTTTACATACTGGCATTCAGGCCACTATGGCTCGAGAGGTTGAGATGGGTACTTCTTATGAGCTAGTTGTGGAGATAGCCCGGAGGATTGAGGGTGTGCGTCATCGGAGCCGAGAGCAGATTGTGAGAGATAAGTGGTTCAGGTACTCTGGAGAGTTCAGAGGTGATCCGTCTGGGGGCAGAGGTCAGTTCGTGAGGGGGCAGTCCAGCAGACCCCCATTTCCAGCACCACCACCTCCTCGGGGTACTCCAGTGCGACCTTATCTCAGTGTTATACCAGAGAGTTCTTACCGCCCACCAGCTATTCAGCGTCCTCCCAGTGGGTATTCAGGTCCCCAGGGCCAGACTCTTAGTTAGCAGCCCATCGCACCGAAGAGTTATTACGAGTGCGGGAATCCCATTCACATGCGGAGGTTTTGCCCCAAGCTTCGGGGTAGACCAGTGCAGCAGGGTCAGCAGCCTATGCTTACTGGATAGGTTACTTCACCAATAGTCTGACCACCAAGAGGTGGAGCACAGGTGGGTAGGGGTCGTCCTAGAGGTGGAGGTTAGCCAGGCGGAGGCCAGCCAGTTGGCGCTCCAGCTCGGTTCTATGCTTTTCCGACTAGACCAGATGCAGAGGCCTCAGATGCTGTGATTACAGGTATTATTTCTGTTTGTGGCAACGATGCCTCAATATTATTTGATCCAGGATCCACGTATTCATATGTATCATCTCTATTTGCTCCATTCCTGGGTGTTTCTCGTGAGTCCTTGAGTACTCCTGTTTATGTGTCCACTCCTGTAGGCGATTCTGTTATTGTGAACCAAATCTACCGGTCTTGTATTATTACATTCTGTGGTTATGAAACTAGAGCAGATCTCTTATTACTCGAGATGACCGATTTTGAAATTATTCTGGGTATGAATTGGTTATCTCCATATCATGTTATTCTAGATTGTCATGCCAAAACTGTTACCTTGGCTATTCCATTTTTGCCTAGGCTAGAGTGGAAGGGTTCGTCGGTTAGTTCATTCAATCGGGTTATTTATTTTATAAAGGCTCAACACATGGTTGAGAAGGATTGTTTGGCTTATCTAGCCTATGTTCGGGATACTACTGCAGAGACTCTGGCTATTGATTCAGTGCCAGTAGTTCGGGAGTTCTTCGATGTATTTCTTTCAGATCTTCCAGGTATGCCACCTGATCGGGATATTGATTTCTGTATTGACTTGGCTCCAGATACTCAGCCTATATCTATTCCACCGTATCGCATGGCTCCGAAAGAATTGAAAGAGTTAAAAGAACAGCTTAAAGAGTTACTAGCCAAAGGGTTTGTCAGACCGAGTGTATCGCCTTGGGGTGTACCAGTATTATTTGTGAAGAAGAAAGATAGCACAATGCGAATGTGTATAAACTATCGCCAATTGAACAAAGTTACTATTAAGAACAAGTACCCGTTGTCGCGTATTGATGGACTATTTGACCAGTTGTAGGGTGCTAGTGTGTTCTCTAAGATCGACTTGAGGTCGGGGTATCATCAGTTGAAGATTCGAGATTCGGATATTCCGAAAACTGCTTTCCATACTAGATATGGTCATTATGAGTTTCTAGTAATGTCTTTTGGTTTAACTAATGCCCCAGGAGCGTTTATGGATATGATGAACAGGGTATTCAGGACATATATTGATTCGTTTGTCATTGTTTTCATTGATGACATTTTGATCTACTTGCGCAGTAAAGAGGAACATGAGCAGTATATGAGAGTAGTGCTTCAGACATTATGGGAACAAAAGTTATATGCTAAGTTCTCTAAATGTGAGTTTTGGCTAGAGTCTATAGCATTTTTGGGACATATTGTATCGGGCGAAGGTATTAGAGTTAATCCCAAAAAGATTGAGGCAGTTCATAATTGGCATCGACCCACTTTGGCGACTGAGATCAGGAGTTTTCTGGGTTTAGCAGGTTATTATCGTCGGTTTGTGGAAGGTTTTTCATCTATTGTAGCACCTTTGACCAAATTAACCCAGAAGGGTGTTCAGTTCCGATGGTCCAATGATTGTGAGTCAAGCTTTCAGAAGCTCAAAACAGCATTGACTACATCACCAGTGTTAGTGTTACCTTCCGGTTCGGGAATGTATACATTGTATTGCGACGCTTCACGCATTGGTTTGGGTTGTGTATTAATGCAGGAAGGGCGAGTTATTGATATGCTTCACGTCAGTTGAAGCCCCACTAGCAGAATTATCCGGTACATGATTTGGAGTTAGTTGCGATTGTTCACGCCCTTAAGATTTGGAGGCATTATCTTTATGGGGTGTCTTGTGAAGTTTATACTGATCATCGTAGTTTGCAGCATTTGTTCAAGCAGAGGGACCTAAATTTAAGGCAGCACAGATAGCTGAAATTACTAAAAGATTATGATATTACTATCTTATATCATCCAGGTAAAGCAAATGTAGTTGCAGATGCTTTGAGTAAAAAGGCGGAGAGTATGGGTAGTTTGGCTTTCATTTCAGCAGAAGAGAGGCCATTAGCTTTGGATATCCAGTCCTTGGCCAACAAACTTGTGCGGTTAGATATTTCAGAGCCCAACCGAGTTCTTGCATGTGTCGTAGCTCAGTCTTCACTATTTGAGCAGATCAAGGCTCGCCAGTATGATGACCCACACTGAATAGTTCTTCGAGAAACAGTACTACGAGGTGGTGCCAAAGAAGTTACTATTGGTGCAGATGGTGTTCTACGACTCCAGGATCGTCTGTGTATTCCTAATGTGGATGAACTGAGGAAAAAGATCTGGGGGGAGGCACACAGTTCTCGGTACTCTATTCATCCAGGTACTACGAATATGTATGTGACTTGAGGCAGCATTATTGATGGCGATGAATGAAAAAGGACATAGTTGAGTATGTAGCTAGGTTTCTAAATTGCCAGCAAGTTAAATATGAGCACCAGAGGCTAGCTGGCCTACATCAGCAGATGACCATACCAGAGTGGAAATGGGAACGAATTACTATGGACTTTGTAGTTGGGTTGTCGCGGACCTTGAGGAAGTTTGATGCAGTTTGGGTGATTGTTTACAGGTTGACCAAGTCGGCATATTTTTTCATGTTGTGACTACGTATACTTCGGAGAGGTTGGCCCAGATTTATATTCAGGAGATAGTTCGGTTGCACGGTGTGCCAATTTCTATCATATCAGATAGGGGTCCTCAGTTTACTTCACATTTCTGGAGAACAGTACAGAGTGAATTAGGGACCCGTGTAGAGCTCAGCACAGTTCATCCGCAGACCGATGGACAGCTCAGATTTTGGAGGATATGCTCAGGGCATGTGTGATTGACTTTGGAGGTCAGTGGGATCGTTTCCTACCTTTGGCCGAGTTTTCTTATAATAACAGTTACCAATCCAGCATCGAGATGGCTCCATTTGAGGCTTTATATGGCCGTCGATATCGTTCACCTATCAGATGGTTTGAGCCCGGTGAGGCTAAGTTATATGGTACTGATTTCGTAAAGGATGCCTTAGAAATGGTAAAGTTGATTCATGAGCGGCTTCGTACAGCACAGTCTAGACAAAAGAGTTACGTGGATTAGAAAGCGCGTGATTTATCATTTATGGTAGGTGAAAAAGTTCTCTTGAAGGTTTCGCCGATGAAGGGAATTATGAGATTCGGGAAGAAGGGCAAGTTGAGCCCAAGGTTTATAGGCCCATTTGAGGTGTTGAGACGAGTTGGGGAGGTTGCTTAAGAGCTTGCATTGCCTCCCAATCTATCGGGAGTTCATCCGGTTTTTCATGTATCTATGTTCCGGAAGTATCATGCTGACCTATCACATGTGTTGGACTTCAGCACAGCTCAGCTAGATAAGAGTTTGGGTTATGAAGAAGAGCTATTTGCCATTATTGATAAACAAGTTCGCCAGTTGAGGTCCAAGAGGATTTTTGCAGTAAAGGTGCAGTGGAGGGGACAACCAGTCGAGGAAGCGACTTAGGAGGCCGAGGAGGACATGCGGAGCAAATATCCACACTTTTTTAGCACTCCAGGTATTATTCTAAACTCGTTCGAGGACGAACGTTTATTTAAGAGGTGGAGAATGTAATGACCCAACCGATCATTTTAACTTTTCGAAACTCGTCCCCTAAAATAAAACTCCCCGAACATGCTTTAATTAATTTATGACTCGTGGGGATGGTTGGTTCGGGATTTGGAAGTGTGTAGGTTGAAATCGGAACACTTGGTTCCTTAAGTTAGCTTTAAATGAACAAGTATGACTTCGGTCAATATTTTGAGAAAACGGCCCCAGAATCGGGATTTGCCGGTTCTAATAGGTTCGTATGATAATTATGGACTTGTGCGTATGTTCGAATCGGATTTTGGATAACCCGGGAGCGTTTTGGTGCTTAATAGTAAACATCAACTATTTGAAGGTTTAAAATTCTTTAAATTTGGTTTGGAGTAGGATTTTGAGTAATTGAAGTCCGTTTGGAATTTAGAGTTTGGGAATAGTTTCGTATAGTGATTTAAGACTTGCACGCAAATTTTCGTGTCATTCCGAGTAGTTTAAGTATATTTTGACGCATTAGAAGTAAATTGAAAAGGTTGAAATTCTTAAGTTTGAATCAATTTGGGTTAGTGTATGATTCTTAGATTTGATGTTATTTTACGCATTACGAGAGTTCGAGCAAGTCCGTTTTATGATTTCAAACATGTTTGTATGTTCGGGTGGGGCCCCGGGGATTCCGAGTGTTAACCGGACGAGGCTCGGACCAATTTTGGAAAAATGAGCAAGGACTGAAGCTCCCAGCTACTGTCATAATCGCACCTACGCTTGGACAGTCGCAGGTGCGAGCCACCAATCGCAGGTGCGAAAGAGAGAGGAGCCTGCCCAGCCATCGCAGATGCGGAGTAATTTGGCGCACCTGCGAACGCGCAGGTACGAAGGTCTTGTGCGCAGAAGCGGAGGGATACGCAGGTGCGAAGGAATGGGCGCACCTGCGCTTACGCAGAAGCGAGCTCTTTTTCCACAGGTACGGAACCAGGAAAAGAGGGAAAATGTGCACCTACGACGAATTTCCACAGGTGCGAAAGCCGCATGTGCGGTAACTCTTCCGCAGGTGCGAAAATCACTGTTGGGCAGAATGGTTAAAAGTCGGGGCTTAGACATTTTGAGCCCATTTTTCCTCCATTTCCGGGCGATTTCAGAGCTTTTGAGAAGGGGTTTTAAACTAGAGATTGAAAGGGAAGTTAATTCCACACCCCTTGAGTTAAATACATAGATTATAGATAGATTATAACTAGTAAATCTTAGAAATCAAAGGTTTAGGTGAAAAACCTAGATTTTTATAAAAATGAGATTTTAACCATGAAAATAGTTAGGGAATTGGGTAGAAATTATATATTTAAGTTCTTGAGATTATGGGTAACGTTTTCATCCAAAACTTTCCAGAATCCGAGCACGTGGGCCCGGGGTAAATTTTAGAAATTTTACCATTTTGGATAAGGTAATTTATTTAACAGATAAATTTCGAATCATTTAGCATATATTAATTATTTTGTATAATATTTGGATAGTTTTGGATTTTCGGCGTCGAATCGAGAATTCAACGCGACGTGGTTATCAGAAAGTGGACTTTGAGACGAGGTAAGTCTCTTGTCTAATCTTGTGAGGGGAAAATTACCCCATAGGGATTAAATTGAATAATTGTTGCTAATTGGGGGGGCTACGTACGCACGAGGTGACGAGAGTCCGTGCGTAGCTACTATTAATGCTAAAGTCCGGGTAGTTTAGGACTCAAAGCATGTATTACTTGTGTAAATTATATTATTTGATTAATTAATATTAATTGATATATATGAATATATTGTGAATTGTCAAATAAAGATATTAAAGGATGAGAATCTCATATGCTTGATTTTCTGTTTAAGTTAATTAATTATTAAAAGAAATTTTCTTCCTCCCAAATTTATCTTATAATAAATATACTCTCCTTCCGGAGGTACATAAAAAAATATTCTCCTTTCTTGTGGAGCGGGCCGAACGCCTCGGCAGGATAGATGCATCTATGGATCGCGCCATACGTCCCTCGGCAGTGTGCACGATACTCTGGACCGGGTCGTACGTCCTCGGCAGAAATCGTGCTTAATAATAATAATTACACGATACTTTAATAGTTATAAACTAATTGATAAATTGAAGAATCCTTGAAATTTAATGAATTATTATTCCTGCTTGTTAAGGAATTAATTGTTATTCCTGTAAATGAGATTAATTGATTAATTGAAAATTATTTGAATTTAAGAAATTTAATTAATATATTGAGAATTGTTGCATTTGAAGGAATATGATTAGTTCCGCTGGTTAAATAAAGTATTGTAAATTTTGTGAATCATGCTGATTTAGATATTCTAGTTCTATTTCAGTTATTATTATTGACCCATAGTGAGTGTCAAAGTTGGTCATCTCGTCTCTACCACTTCGAAATTAGGCTTGATACTTAGTGGATACACGTTGTTTACGTACGCATACTACACTTGCTGCACTTTTTGTGCAGGACCTGAGACAATTACTAGTGGGGGACCTATCGTCTTACACCCACGTTATCCAGGGGCAAAGTGGTGAGCTGCCTTTCTGAGCCGTTCTGCAGCTACTAGTGTCTCTCCTTATATTTTTCATTTTGTCTTTTTTTATTTCAGAGAGTATTTGAGGCTTTGTATAATCCACTAGATGCTCATACACTTGTGACACCAAGTTTTGACACACACATTGGTAGAATTTGGTATTTTATTATTTTTCTTGGTTTTTAATTTTGTCAATATATGCTTAATTTATTAAGTTGGCTTGCCTAGCTGTAGTGTTGGGCGCCATCACGACCTATAGGTGAAATTGGGTCGTGAATAAAAGTCGATCAATTTATTGAGGGTATTTTTGTCGTTCAACATTTAGTGTAAAATATTCATACTTTTATAATAACTAGTCTCAGGGTACGCGCTTTGCGCGTGTACCATATATCAATAGAAATTTAATTATAAAAAGTTACATAAATATTATTTAATAATATATTTTAGTTATTGAACAAAAACTAAAAAAACAAATGTAAGTTCCTAACAGTAATGAATACTGATCCAATTTAGCTTATAAATAAAGAAATCTTGCTCCACAAGAGTCCTTATATCATTCATTGTGATTTTTTGAAAACTTTAGGAATATCTTATAAATATTTGTTTTTTTACCTAATACTGTATACAAGTAACAAATTAATACCATGATAACCAAATTAACTTTATTTTCTTTTTTTGATTCTTGTGAAAGCAAAGTAATGTACCATAAGAGTTATATCAAATTAAATAATAGTGACATGATGATTTTGGAAAGAGTTGAATGGAATTGAATTGTTTTTCTAATTAGTTCATCCAAAGAATTAATGATTTATTTTCAACAATACAAAAAAAATATTATTTTCGTGTTGAGGCTTCGTGATAGCACTCCTTTGCTTCAACAATGTTTTTTTATTCATCGACTTTTTGTTTAATATTTGAAAATTACATTTAATAATTAGAATAAACATTTAATTAAGTATAAACCTCTTACATCTATTAGTAATAATAATACCTAGAAGCATAAGAGCAATTATCACTTATAGCCATCCGAGAAAAACTAATGACAATCGGTAGCCACAAAATAAACCATACAATTAATAGCCCAAAATCAATTACACGGGCTAGCCCAAAACCACCGCCACTCTTCCCCCTTCAAATTTCAAACTTTTCAACTCCGTAACCACTAGATGCACCCCAGTTAAAAATAATCAACTATGTTTCCCTATTTTCACTCCTTTTTAGATAATTTTTAGATAAAAGATAATTGGTTTGATACTGATTTTCCTTAAACAAAAATTGAGAGCAATATGAAGCATTTGAGTGAACAGCCGCCGGTAACATCCCGAAAATATTTTTATAGGGTGGAGAATATGGTGACGCCTCAGGCGGATAATCCAGTTTTGTGTGTGAAAACGGTGACGAACCGGATTCATCCATTTGCGAGGTTGTTTATAATGTCAAAAGCCCCAAAACAATAAATAAAACGAGAAAAAATAGTCGTCGGATTTAATGGAGGGTCGCCGGTGTTTGAGTTTCCGTCCAGATCTAAAGCCAACGAGATCGAGCACAGTGGGTTAGACTGACTGGGTTTTGATTTCGATTTCACGATTTGCGGTGAGGTCGAAGCTAGAGCCTGGATACCATTAGCATTAATACTACAACTGCTGAGATTTAACAAATCTTGTATTCAATTCTTGAAACCTTCAACTTAAAGACAAGAAAACAAATCACTCCAAATCAAGTAGTGGTCCCAAAAGTTTGACCAATGTAGAGGTAGACCACGTCTTACATTTTTAGACTATGTATTAAACTGAAGAGCATTTCTTTTGAATATTAGTATATTACAAAATATATACAAAATAGACTGTCAATATAAAAAAATTATACAAAACAGATTGTCACTATACAATTTATATGTAATAGACTGTCACTGTACAAAATATATATAAAAATAGATTGTCATTGTACAAAAAATATACTAAATAGACTGTCATTATACAATTTATATATAATAGATTGTCACTATACAAAAAATATACAAAATAGACTGTCACTATACAAAAATATACAAAATAGACTGTCACTATACAAAAATATACAAAATAGACTGTTACTATACAAAAAATATAAAAAATAGATATTTCAATCTATTAGATATAATATGTTTGGTGCGTAGGGTCATTTCGTGTCAATGGTGAAAAATATGGGCTATTAAAATTTTGAGGGGTTATAGAAGGTCATTTTCTCGAATGTTAATCTTAGAACTATAAACGCCCTACAAGAAAGAACGAATGTAACATATTTAAATGGAAATTGTTGTGAACAAATATAGGATGAAGTGCAGCAATAGCCACTTTTAAGTCCGCTATTTAAAATATATCCATAATTTATAATGTATTTAAAGATTAACCAATTCATCCAAACTTCAGGACTAAGTATCCTGAATTTGAAAATTCAGAACTTAGTGTCCTAAATTTTTGAGCTGCTAATTCGAACTTCTGGACATAATTTTCGAACTTTAGGACACGATGTCCTAAAGTTTGAATTTTGAGGTTTAAATTCTAGGACGTCGTGTCTTGAAGTTTGAGCTAAATTGGCTAATCTTTAAATACATTATAAACTGTGAATATATTTTAAACAACATGCTTAAAAGTGGCTACCTCGTATCATTTCCACACAAATACAAGGAAAATAAAATGTAGTACTCCTATTACCCCCAAACAATATTTATTTTGAAGCCCTAATATTAGATTTTTCTACAAAATTCATATATAGGAAGATTTAATAACTAATATTTTAGTAGATATCAAATTCCTAAATATTAGGATTTTTACCTAATTCAAATAAGGAACAATTTAATAACCAAAACTTTAGTTGATTTATTCTAAATATTAGAAAAATAATTAAATTACGATTTTATCTAATGTGAAGTCTATTTTTAAGGGTAAAAAAGGCGAACAACAATTCGCTAAGGGTCTTCGTGCTTTTAATATATATATATATATATATATACATATAATTCACATTAGACAAAATAGTCATTTAATTATTTTTCAAAGATTTAGGACTTTAAAGCTTACTAAAACTTTGTTTAGTAAAGTTTTATAAACTCATTTCTAAAATCAATTAAAATTGTACCTTTTATAAAAAGAATTCCGGAGTTGAAGAAGATTAATTACACTGCATGTAGTTCTTGCAAATCTCTATTATTGCGTCATGTGTATTGCTATTACCTTTAAGATGNTATATATATATATATATATATATATATATATATATATATATATATATATATCTGTGTGTGTGTGTGTGTGTGTGTTTATTATAAAAGCATGAACACAATATTGAGAGACTAAAATAGACCTAAAATGTAACGACCCGACTTGTCGTTTTAAGAAATTACGCCCCGTCCTGTAACTTAAGGTCTCGAGAAGCTTTATAATATGTATTATGACTCGCGTGTGTGGTCGAGTTTGGTTTTCGGAAGATTCAGAATTTAATTTAAAGAAAAAATCCCATTTTGAAGCTTAAACGGAAAGAGTTGACCCGAGAGTTGATTTTTGAGCAAATGATCCCGGAATAGAATTTCGATGGCAATAGCTTCGTATGATAATTTCGGACTTAGGCGTATGTTCGGATTTGGATTTGAAAGTCTGTAGGACAATTCGACATATTTTGGCGAAAGTTGGAAAATATAAGATTTTGAAACAATCCGACCGAAGGGTGAAATTTTGATAACGAGGTCAGATTTCGATTCCAGAAATGGGAATAGCTCCATTACGTCAATTATGACTTTGTGTGCAAAATTTGAAGTCATTCCGGATTGATTTGATATGTTTCGGTGCAAAATATAGAAGTTGAAAGATTTGAAAACTTATAATTCGATTCGATGTGCGATTCGTAATTCCGACATTGTTTGATGTGGTTTGAAGCCCCAACTAAGTTCGTATTGTATTTTGGTACATGTTGGTATAATTGGTTGAGGTCCCGGGGGCCTCGGGTGGATTTCGAAAGGTTAACGGAGCAATTCAGACTTGGAAGAAGCTGCTGGAAAATGGCAACACCTGTTGGATTTGCACCTGCGGAATTTTGGGCGCATGTCACGACCCAATTTCACCTATAGGTCGTGATGGCGCCCAACACTACAGCTAGGCAAGCCAACTAATAAGTCAAACGTACATTGGTTAAACTTTTATTCCAAGAAAATAATAAAATACCAACTTCTACCAATGTGTGTGCCAAGACCCGGTGTCACAAGTGCATGAGCATCTAGTAGATTATACAAAACTCCAAATACTGTTTGAAATGAAATAGACAGAATATAAATATAAGAAGAGAAACTGGTAGCTGCAGAACGGCTCAGAAAGGCAGCTCACCACTATGCATCAGGATGACGTGGGTATGTGATGATAGGTCCTCCACTAGTACCTGTCTCAGGTCCTGCACAAAAAGTGCAGCAAGTGTAGTATGAGTACGTAAACAACGTGTACCGAGTAAGTATCAAGCCTAATCTCGAAGTGGTAGAGATGAGATGGCCGACTTTGACACTAACTATGGGTCAATAATAACAACTGAAATAAAACTAGAATTTTTAAATCAGCATGATTTACAGAATTTACAAAAAATTATTTAATCAGTGGAAATAATCAAATTCCTTCAAATGTAACAATTCTCAATATATTAATTAAATTCCTTCAATTCAAATAAATTCCAATTTATCAATTAAATCTCATTTACAGGAGTAACAATTAATTCCTAAACAAGCAAGAATAATAATTCATTAAATTC
>AWOL01S0034133.1:116676-145705 GCA_000715115.1 Nicotiana otophora | reverse complement strand
TTTGAGCCGTTCGGAAGTCAATACTCACGGGACGACATTTGTGGAGTATTGCCTGGCTTGCTCGGTATTGGGTTTGGCTTGTTCGAGGTAAGTAACACTTCTAAACTTGGAGCTGAGAGTATGAACCCTGATTATACATGTTATGTGATTTGTTTGGAGGTGACGCACATGCTAGGTGACGGGCGTATGGGCGTGCACTGTAGAAATTGTGACTCGGTCGATCCCGCAGAGCTGTGTATCCAATTGACTTGTATTTTCCATGTATTTTTCATGTGTTAGAGAAACTAAGCTGCGACCCATGTTAGAAATCATGCTTAGGCAAATGCTGGTATTATTGGGACCCACTGAGATCATTCTTGCTGTCAAATTATATGTTTAAATTATAATTTCGTACTTAGTCATGTTCATTCATTGCATATCATATCTCAATCTCTGTTGCTATTTATTGATACATCCTATTATCATTTTGGGCTAGTTTCATGACATTGTGAGCCCGAGAGACTAGAGGGATTGATGAATGAGTGAGGCCGAGGGCCCGATTGTGAAAGTGATATTTATGGGATCGGGATGCACGCCGCAGCATAGTTTATTGATTTATGCCTGAATTTGGCTTATTATAGTGCTTGGGCTGAAGGAGTCCCTCCGGAGTTTGTACACCCATAGTGAGCGCAGTTGATATTTATATTGAGGGATGGATCTTCCCTCAGCATGGATCTTGCCTAATTATTTATATCGAGTGATGGATCTTCCCTGGGCTGGATTGTCCATATACAATACTGAGTGACTGCATACGGATTTTGTGTGTGTGTATATATATATATATATATATATATATATATATATATATTTGGGATGGAGCTTCCCTGGGCTGGATTGGCCATATACAGCACTGAGTGACTGACTGTGCGCGAGTTGTCATTTATATTTGGGTTGGATCTGCCCTGTACAGTACCGAGTGACTGAGTGTGCTGAATATTGAGCGTGATAAGTGAAAATGCGAGACAGCGAGATTGAGTACTCTGAGAGTGTGAGTGCATGAGTTCATCACTGTGCTGCATTGCATTAGACATGCATACCTGTTATGTAGGCATAGAGAGGTATTTTTCCTCATGCCATATGATAATGGAATTTCTTATATGTCGTTAAAGTTTTTGAGAAAAATCACAGATTTCAGACTCACCCATATTTTGGGTAATTTCGGCAAAAGATTTGAGTTTTACTGTTATACTTGAGAAGAAAATATTTATTTTCCGGAATTGTATACGAGCTGAGCATTTATTTATCGGGTTATTTCTTATACCATCTTTATTATATTGTTCTGAACTGTTGCTGGTTATTGGAGTTGGACCCTGACCCTTGTCCTAACTCGTCACTACTTTCAACCTAAGGTTAGGTTTATTACTTATTGAGTAAATGAGATCGGTTGTACTCATACTACACTTCTGCACCTTGCATGCTGATGTTGGATGCTGATGTTGCTGCGTCAAAAGATATACCTGCGTTCCAGTTATGGCTATCACTAGTCCTTGGTAGCATTAGATTCGAGTTCTGTTCATTTATATTTCAAACAGATGATGTAGTTTATTTCATACCAGCTTTGTAAATTCTAAAACTTAGACGCTCATGATTTGTACTACCCGTCCTTGAAAAAATTCTTTGGATAATAGTTCAGTTGTATTATTATTATTTCTTCTCTTAATAAATATCATTTGAACTGATTTATTGTTAATTGGCTTACTTAACGGGTTGGGTTAGGTGTCGTCACGACTAGTTGGATTTTGGGTCATGACAGATATATCCCGAATTCTCCGTTCTCCTTTTTCAACTCTACATACACCCTCAAACGCATGTCGCCGTGTATTTCCATAGGCGTGCAATTTCTTTCCACTTTGTATTCAATTTTAATTTACTTGGAGCTCAAATCTATGTCAAGTTGCTTCGAAATTGAAGCAACTAAATCATTGTACGACGCATACTCCTTTATCAATATCCCCTCAATCGAATAATCGACATAATAGTTTTCAATGTTTCATTTTCCAGAATGACGAATTAGCACTGTTAAGCTTGCCATCTAGAAAATCGAATTTCAAAATATTTCTGTAGATACTTGTATCAATTCCGAGTAGAACCTCGAACAAAATCAGAAAAACAAACCTCGAACTATATCAGACAAAAAAAAGAGGGACTGAATTTCTAAAGCAGACTCTGTTTTTGGGTGTTTAGCGTCTGATAAATCTTCTCATTATTTGGATTGATAATGTTGCGTGTTAGAATTGATTTTGTTGAGTTATATTAGGAGTGTATCAAGTTAATTGATACACTTTCTGTTATTAAACAGCCGGAGAGACCTATTTTAACGTTGATTGTCGTTACTGTATTCATGAATACATGGCGCGAATACATGTGAATACAGAAGCGTACAACTGGACTGCCTTATTTTTAGGTGGTTGTAGCTATTGTATTCATGAATACAGTAGCGCGAATACATCAAATATATTACCGTAACAACTGAAAGGTAGCTATAAAAAGTTATTATATATATGATAGCTATAGAAAATTAATAGCCACTAAACAATTGTGCTTTCTGAAAATTTCTCTTCAATGATTCTATCCCCACATGTTCTCTTCTTTTATATCTCTGTTTCCTTGCTTGAGTGTCATCCTGGAGTTACTGCTTTTACTGAATTCTCGAGTTCTTTAGTACTCCCTCAATTTAATTTTAAATGTGCATATTAAACTGCGAAATAAATGGTATGTCTTTCATATAAATTTAATTTTATCTTATTTAATATAGATTTTTACCTTATTAATTTATCGTTCAACAATGATAAATTAATATGGTGCATACATATACCCAAGTCAAATAAGTTTTTTGCCCACATGTCAATGGGCATTACATATGAAGAACAATAAGAGCAGAATTGTGACAACATAGACAAATGTGAGGTCACCATCGTAGAAGAGTTTGCTATCTTCTACTATTTTTGTTTTGTAGAGTAAAAAACCCTCTGGTTACTTCCAGTTGATTTCCATGATCAGCTCCTGCCCACGGGATAATTCTTTTCCCATTTTTCCAACTTTCTACGTACTTCTCCATGCTTTTCAACTTAGTTAAAGTCCGACTTGATTAGGTAGAGGTAGATCTATCACCAATACATTTTAAAAAAATAACTAACGATTCTTTTAATTGCCGTAATTTTCTTTTAAAATAAATAATATTATCGGCTTAAGATAAGGTTTCAACATAAAACCTAATCTGAGCTACTTATTAATGCATGATTTGCTACTAGTCAAGCTTTTCCTGTAGCTAATACCGATGTAAGATCTCATACTAACCACTCCGAAAAGGTCGGTCTCATTGATATAAAATTACTTAAATTCAAACAAGTAGTCTTATAATATTGCTGAATTTAAGAAGTTTAAAGTCCAGCATTAGAAATCTAACCTCCTTTAAAATTCGAATTGAACTAAAAATTAATAAAGTATCACTTTTTCTTTTCTTTTTGGTAATTAATGGAAAACAAATTTACCATTAACAACCAAACAATTACACCTAAAGAGCACCTACACATCATGTCCATCTTTGGGGAAGAGTAACATGATCAGATAGGCCTCCAACAAAACCAACAACTAGTTACATAATTTGTGAATCAAAAATCTACATTTATGTGCTTTCCTAGACTCTTGTAAAAACTCTATCATTTCAATGATCTCTTTCTTAAGCTGTGTCACTACAAAATTGATATTTACATCTTCACTTAGTTTCTTGCTCTCCAGGTGTGGTATATTATAGCACCCCACATTGCTGCTGCAACTTCCTTTTTAAATTGCTTCCATCGCTTCTTCTTTATCCATTCCAAGTGTGATTGCACCCTCATGTGTTGTTTGACCAAACAATATAGATGTTGGTTCAAATAATTAAATTTATATGAATAAGGATTAATCTTAGCTAATAATAATATTCTTAGATGGAGTTCTTAAAGAAGCAACAAATACTACGTAGATCTAGTCGGATAGTGGCAGTGACATACAATAAATATTCTAGAAATCAGAAGTAATAATGTAGCATTCAATGATAATGAATGGCAATAAATGATATTTAAGTAATAGAATGAATGAGTCACCCAAGAAAGTATGGAATAAGTGGATGTTTTTTCTCACAATGATGAATGATAGACAATCCCTTGAATATTTGAGTTATTCTCGGATCTAGTAGAAAAGTATAGACACGAATCTCAGTGAAAAGGTGATGTTTGTATCTTAGCAAGTGAGATTCAATTCTTTAAGTCAAAGTATGTTCTTTACAAATGAATATCACATGTCCCCTATCATTGTATCTTTTTCTATTTATAGGGAACATGTTCCTAAGAAACCCTAATAGTATAAGTGCAGAGAATATCCACTAGAATATTCTCTTTAATATCCAATCTTGAAACTAGCCGCTACAACTTTGTCAAAGGTACTCGACCTCGGCTTCGACCCTTATTGTCTCTTTGGCTTCGTCCTTTGTTGGCTCTTCGACTTCGTCCTTTGTTGACTCTTCGACCACAAACTTCGCCGCTTCTCGGGTCATTTTGACAAATGACGACTTGGAAACTCTTTCCCTAATGCTATCTCGGTTTAAATATTCTAAAGATAGATTTTAACATAGATTTTAACCCATATAGTTAGTCCCTCTGCTTTTATTAAGGCCGACTTTTGGCGAGTTCGATGAGCGGATCCGAGTCTATGTGATCTACACAATCGAGCAAGCTATGCAGGTCATGGTGGTTGCGGCGAACTGGCAGCGTGGCCCTATGTGGGCCGCGTATTTCAAACGCTTCGATTTTTTCGGGCGATTCGCTGGAACTATGCTGTCCACGAGTTAGGATGACGTTATGACGTCATGCATTATTATGACGCACATTCCCGATGCGTTGCTTCGTTTCGCGTGTGACCTTTGATTGAACCTGCCGCTTTAGTTCAGGTGGCAGTAATGATGAGCCGTTTTCGGTCCTGGTGCCAAAGCCCTTATAAATAGAGGTATTTGGATGCAAATTTGAGTTTTAAATTTTCTGTTGTTTTGAAATCCCATATTACTCTCTTGCTCTTTTCTTACTTTGAACCTCTCTTCTCTGTTTTAGTGATTCGTATTGTTCTTAGTTCTTCATCGTTTGATACCTCTCTTTCCTATCTCAAACTATGTCTAACATGTCTTCTGAGTCTGGTGAGGGAAGTGATGTGGCCCCCTTGGCAATGGTGTTTCTTACCCATGAGGAGGGTGTTTCAGCCACCGTTGAGTACGGAACCTTCCCGTCGGTAGAGGAGAAAATTCCTCGCAACCCTGATTCCAGATATAATTTTACAAAATTACCTGAAGCCAATGCTGTAGCCTTTCGGTCAGTGATGACAGTGAAGGAGTTAGAAGAGCTTAAGGCTAAGTTCGGCCTTTCCAATCATATTGAATTAATCCCGGCTAGGTGGGATACGGTGTAGGTCCACCATCCTGGGTACTGCACCTTCTATGCCTACCCCTACCCCTTACAAGTCGGCTACACTCTCCCTCTCCTTCCGCTGGCGTTTTCCCAGCTCAGCTCACGCCATACGTTTATAAACTTATAAGGATGCTCACCAAATTTGCCGAGCTAGCTGAGTTCGAACTAACACTACAGTATTTAATACATTTGTTCACCCCTAGCTTTTATAGGGGGACAATGTTAAATTTTCACCACCGAGAAGGCAAGTGCTTGGTGGTGAAGATGGACGACAAAGCCAATCACAAATTCTGGTTCAACTTCTTCTTCGTCAGAACTGAGGACGTGGTGGCCAATGTCGACGGTTTTCCTGAGGCTTGGAATTGTGCTCGTAAGTACCTAATTTCTTTGTTTGTAAGTATCTAATTTTTCTCATGTGCTTAGTCGTGGGCTTTGACCTCTTGTCCTTTTCTTGTGCAGCCAAGACCTTGCCTCCTCCTTTGGTCGAACATATTTCTACCTGGGTTGGTCGGCTCCTCCCTCACATCGTAGGGATTCGTAAGTGGTCAGGTTTCTTCAAGAAGTTTGGGCCTGCTCTCCCATCGACTGGTAAGTTCCTTCTATCATAGTGTCTTCGTTCTATCTTCTTTTATTTGTTTACCTTTGCGGACTTTCCCCTTTCCTTGTGTTTTCGTAGCTTCGTCCAGGGGATCTTTGAGGAGGTCAAAAGCTGCCGCACCCTCGTTCCGGAAGAGGAAAGCTACTACGTCCTCGGCTTTCGCCCCTTCTTCAATTGCGGCTGATTCTGTTCATGCCACGGTCCCTCCAGTGGCTGCGTCTGAATCTATCCTTTCTTCTACCATGGAGACTTCAGCCGTCGAGACTTCGGCCATAGAATTATCTGCTTCTCCTTTATACCGTCTTATCGATAAGGACGACAAGCCTTTGCCTGGTGATGGGGATTTGATGCCTCGTAAAAGGAGGGCTATGGACGTCGCAGGGGAGAGGTCGGCATCCACCAATGTGGGAGACTGCGGCTTTGTCCTTCGGGAGACGGCCATAGTGCATATCAGGGAGAGCCCAGAGGCTAGTCCCGAGACCATTTATTTGAAGGATTCAGATATATGGCCTGAGAGGTTTGCGATCGAAGGCATGGTGGGCCATGACAGACCTACTCTTCCAAGAAGCGAATGGGCCTCGTCTTCCGGTGTTGCGGCTGACGTACCTCCTACGACTAATGATATAAGGTTGTTGCTAAGAAAGATGTTGTATCTAATTCCGACATGGATGTAGATGAGCTGAGGATGATCGGCGAGGGGCTTACTCAGCTTGAAGTGAGATTGGAGGGGTTTTCGAGGACTATTATGATCCAGATGGACCGTAATCTTTTCGTGGATACCAAGAAGATTATCCCTTCCCTTGTACCTCTTAGTTCTAAAGTTGAGGGTACGAACCTCAAGGATATGAATGATAGCGACCTGTCGAATAACATTGTCGGCCTCGCCTTTTGGGTAAGTACATTCGCTGTTAGTTGTTTTCCTTTGGTTTTGTTCTTTCATAGTCTCTAATTTCTTTTGTTCGTTTTGTAGACGGTCGTCTTAAAATTTGAGAGTGCTCGTAGGGAGCAGAGGCGTAAAGATATCTATGTGAAGTTGAAGGACAACTACTTCAGAGTCCTAGAGAAGTACCGGGAGCTTCGGTGTCAGCTTCGTGAGGGCGGCGATGTGCACCAAATGAGGGAGGACTTGGAGTCCAGGGACGAGGAGCTGGTGCGGATGGTGGAGAAGTGCAGCATCCTGGAGGGGACGTTGAGGAGTAAAGAGTAAGAGCTTGATCTTAACAAGGGGGTCGAAGCCCAATGCAGCGATCTCCAAGCTCAGGTGGTTTTGCTGCCTTCCCAGCTTGAGGAGTGTCAATTCAGGGCGGAGGTTCTAAGTGGCGAGGTCGCCGAGAAGGCAGAGGTTCTAGAGAAGGAAGAGTCCGCTCGGTTGGAGGCTTTGAGGAAGACAAAGTCTCTTGAGGTAGTGATCTAGACTCTCCATTACGAGCGAGAGAATGACTTAGTAACGACAAAGCTTAAAGAAGAGCGGCCTGATGAGAGGATTAGAGAGTTGGAGAAAGAGACTTCCGGCCTCTACGATCGAGTTAATGCTCTTGAGGCCGAGAAGGCCCGATTACTGGCGCAACCGTCCTCTTCCCATACTTCACATTTTCCTAATGTTCCTCGGGAGTTGTATGAGGATTGGATCCATGCCGAGGCCCAGTTAGATGTCTTTCGAGATTTGCATGTGGCGGGATCCATTTCTGAGGCTGCCCTTGAAGATGCTCGTGTTAAGTATCGTGAAGCTCGAGTCGCTTGTGGGTATGATCCTGTTACGCCTGAGGCCGTTGAGGAGGATAAGGGTATAGACTGGCTCGAGGAGAATGCATGGTATGACGTTGCATATCCTAAGGGAGAATAGTAGCGATAGCGAGGGTATTGATGGTCAGGGTGGCGATGCTGTTGAGGGCCAAGTCGGCGAGGATGTTAAAGGTCATGATGGTGGTGGCCAGTAGTTTTCTATTTTGGTTTTTTGTATAGTTTTTGTCGGCGTCTTCACGAGCCTATTGTAAACAGTTTTAAGTATGTGAAATATCAAAGTTGTTCCTTGCATCTTCTTCTCTTCTTGTGGTTTATTTTATGTACTTGTGTATATTTTTGTTTCTTTGTCGGGATGTGGCCAAGGGTCGATAGGTGTTTCTTCAAGCGAGGTCCAAAATAACCTTTCGTTATCGCGGCGAGGGCCGGTAGGTACTTGTTTGAGCGGGGTCGAACATAACCTTTCAGTAAATCACGACCGAGGGCCGGTAGGTATTTGTTCGAGAGGAGTCTAACATAACCTTTTATTAAATCGAGGCCGAAGGCCGGTAGGTATTTGTTCGATCATGGTCAAACATAAACTTTTATTAAATCGCGGACGAGGGCCGGTGGGTGTTTGTTCGAGCAGGGTCGAACATAACCTTTCATTAAATCACGATTGAGGGCCGGTAGGTGTTTGTTTCATAGTATTCGAACATAACCTTAATGCGAAAAAGGTGTTCTAATGAGCGTAAAGTTTCTTATTACTTTGACATTGTTGCTTTGGTTACATACTTGGAGAAATTTACAGACTTTTGGGTGTTGGCTGGCATTCCAGTCCCAGTCTATGTAGTCCCTTCATTGGTTGACCTAGAAAGTATTGAGAGGTTGAGCAATGAAATAGTAACCATGACCTACCCTCGCGTACTCCGACTTGAAGTGTTCCCTTTGTCGCCTTATTAAAAACTCCTTAAGAAAACCCAAATGGGACAAAACTGAAGTGAGGAAAAAAAAGTATGACTTGGGGGACGTTTTTTCTCTCAGAAGTTGAAGTATTTGAGGTGGCTGATATTCCAGTTGTTTAGTAGTAGCCTTCCTTCCATTGTCTCTAGTTGGAATGAACCCTTGTTCGCTTTGGCTGTGATTTTGTACAGACCGTTCCAGTTTATTCCCAGCTTGCCTTCTCGGGGATCTTTGCTCATTTGAGTTTTGGCTTTCAGTACGTAGTCCCCGACTTTAAGCGGATGGACCTTTGATTTCTTGTTGTAATAATGTTCTGCTTGTTGTTTTTGGGCGACCATTCTTATGGAGTCCATGTGTCTCCGTTAGTCTATTTCGTCGAGTTCCTGCCTTCTGCTCTCGTCGTTACTCGGGCCATTTTCATGGGAGTACCTTAGGATGGGTTCTCCAACCTCGACCGGTATTACTGCCTAAGTCCCATAGACCAAAGAGTAGGGAGTCTCTCCTGTGCTCATCTTCGGAGTTGTTCGATAGGCCCATAGTACTTCTGGTAACATTTCCAGCCATAAACCCTTGGCATCTTCGAGCTTTTTCTTCATAATGTTTAGTATAGACTTATTGGAGGATTCTTCTTGGTCGTTTCCCGCTAGATGATATGGGGTTGAGAGTATCCTCTTGATATGTCATTTTTCGAAGAACTCGATGATTTTCTTTCCTATGAACTGGAGTCCGTTGTAATAGCTAATTTCCTTAGGTATGCCAAATCGACATATGATGTTTCTCCATATAAAGGTGATTACCTCCTATTCCCGTATTTGGGCGAATGCTCCTGCTTCTACCCATTTAGAGAAATAGTCAGTTAAAACCAAAAGGAATCGTATATTACCTCGCCCCGTTGGGAGGGGGCCCACAATGTTCATTCCCTATTTGATGAATGACCAAGGGGAGGTGACCGAGTGGAGGTGTTCGCCTTCTTGGTGAATCATTGGGGCGTAATTGTGGCATTGTTCGCATTTCCTCATGAAGTCTGTTGCATCCTTATCCATGGTGGGCCAGTAGTATCCTGCCCGTATGAGGCATCTGACCAGTGCTCGATTACCGGAGTGAGCTCCGCAATGGCCTTCATGGACTTCTTAGAGGACACGCTGGGTTTGGTTCGGGCCCAAGCACTTCGCTAAAGGGCTGCCATAAGTCCTCTTATATAGGTTGCTATGAAGGGGATTGTATTTGGCCGCTTGCATTCTTAGTTTTTTGGCCTCTTGTTTGTTGCATGGGAGTGTGTCATCCTACAAATATGCGATAATACGATTGCGCCAGTCCCAAGTTAAGTTGATGGTTCTTACCTCGACTCGGTCCAGTGATGCATTGAGGAGGTGGACTACACTTTTATCTCTGGTCATGATGTTTGTGGTAGCTGCGGCTAGTTTGGAGATGCCATCTGCTTCGGCATTCTGTGCTCGTGGGATTTGATCGAGTTGGCATTCGTCGAAAGGCAACAACTTGCAGATTTTGGTTTGGTATTTTTGCAATCTTTGTTCCTTGATTTGGAAAGCCTTTGTGACTTGGTTGACCATGATCTGGGAGTTACAGCTGAGGTTCAACCTTTTTGCCCCTTATCTGAGTGCTAGCCTTAATCCTGCAATTATGTTCTCATACTCGGCCTCATTGTTAGTCATATCCGGGCACCTTATGGACGGAAAAATTACTTCGCATGTTGGGACCTTGAGTACGAGTCTCAATCCGGACCCTGATGCATTGGATACGCCAGGTCTTGTGTTTGGAGGGAAGTTTGGACGGCTTCCCTTTCGACTTCAAGCATTATTTTTGCATTGAAGTCGGCGAGCACTTGTGAATTTATCGTCGTTCGCGGCCAGTATATGATATATTGTTCACTTAGCTCGATGACCCATTAGGCCAACCTTTTTAATAGCTCGTGCTTATGCAAAATGCTCCACAGGGGGAAAGTTGTGATGACCGAGATAGGATGACATTGGAAATAGGGTCTAAGCTTCCGTGAAGCTACGAATAAGGCCAGAGCCATTTGTTTTGAGGTGTGGGTACCTCGTCAAAGCGTCGACGAGTGTTTTGCTAATGTAATAGATGGTAGATTGCGTACCTTTGTTTTTCAAAAATCAAGACTGCACTTAATGCTACCTCAGATACTGTTAGATAGACGAGGAGCTGCTCCCCAAGTTCGGGTTTCGAAAGCAAGGGCAGTGATGATAGGTATGCCTTTAGTTCTCGCAGAGCCTGGACACACTCGAAAGTCCATTTGAGGCCGTTGTCCTTCTTGAGTATGCCAAATAATTTATGGCACCTATCCAACGATCGCGAGATGAACCTTGATAAGGCGGCGATACGACCAGTCAACCTTTGGACTTGTTTTTTGGTGGTTAAGAGTTCTGATGTCCCCTCAATGGCTTTGATTTGGTCTGGGTTGACCTCGATCCCTCGTTGCGATACCATAAAACCCAAAACTTTTCCCGAGGCTACACCAAATGCGCATTTCTTCGGGTTCAGCTTCATTTCATACCGTCTGAGTTTGTCGAAAGTTTCTTTCAAATGATCGATGTGATCTTCTCCCCTTTTGGACTTGACTAGCATGTCGTCTATATATACCTCCATTGTTTTTTCAAGCTGGTCTTTGAACATCCTTGTTACCAATCTCTGATAAGTAGCCCATGTGATTTTTAGTCCAAACAGCATGACTCTGTAGCAATACGTTCCTTGGTGGGAGATAAACATGGTCTTTTCCTGATCTTCTTCTTCCAGAAGGATCTGATTATAACCCGAGTAAGCATCCAAGAAACTTAGTAGCTCATGTCCGGCCATTGCGTCGATGAGTTGGTCGATACGAGATAATGGGAATGAATCCTTCGGACATGCTTTGTTCACATCTGTGAGATCCATGCACATCCGCCATTTCCCAGTTTTCTTTTTGACTATCACTATATTGGCGACCCACTTGGGGTACTTCGACTCCCTGATGGAGCTGTTTTCTCCTCGCGAACTTCGTCGTTAATAGCGGGGTTGAATTTACGCCTGACCTTGTAGAATGGGTCGACGTTTAATTTGTGCGTGGAAATTTCCTTTGGGATACCAGGCATATGTGCATGGCTGAAAGCAAACAAATCTGCATTAGCTGTTAAGAATTGATGGAATTTACCTGATTGCTGGAGTTTGCAGCCGATATAGGCCATCTTGCTATGATCGTGGAGGTCCAATTTAACGGGGTCGAGGTCTTCTATGATCGATCCTGCAGCTTCGACCGTGTCGGGATCCTTGATGACGTCCTCCGTCTCATCTTGCTCCGACCTCAGCCCTGTTGATTGCTATACCTGTTTTACTTTGTCTTTTCTCTATTGGGTGGTCGTGCTGTCTAAGGAAATGCGATAGCATTCCCAGTATGTGCATTGTTCTCCGCGTATGCTGAATATCCCCCATGGTATTGAGAATTTAATCACTTGGTATAGGCTGGAGGGGACGACTCTCATGGTATATATCCATGGTCGACCCATTATGGCATCGTACGTGGTGGCCTAGTCCATGATGTGGAATGTTTTCTCTAGAGTTACACCGCCGGCCAATACGGGGAGTGTAATTTCCCCGAATGTTCGCTCAATTGCATTATTAAAACCGATTAGTGTGATATAGCGCGACACTATCTTATCATTGAGCCTCATTTGGGTAAGGACTCAAGGATGGATAATGTATGCACCGCTTCCATCATCCATCATGATGCGTTTGACATCGGTATCTAAAATGCGTAAAGTAATAACAAGGGCATCATTATGAGGGAAAGTCAAACCGTCGGCATCTGACTTGTCGAAGATGATACTCTTTTTGAGTCCGTCATACCGTTAGCAGGTGATCGACCGCTTGAGTTTGTGAGTGGTGGTGAACTTCACGCCATTGATAGAGGCATCGTTGCCACCGCCGATGATCATGTTGATGGTACGAGCTGGTGATGGCGGCTTTAGCGTGCCATTATGTTCTCTGGTGAAGTTGATCCTCCCCTTATTGCTTAGCAGTTCTTTGAAGTGTCCTTGCCATAACATGTTTACGACTTCTTGTCTGAGGGAGATGCAATCTTCTGTTTTGTGCCCGCCTTCCTGGTGGAACTCACAGAGGGCGTCGAACTTTCTGGTGTTTGGGTTTGATGTCATCTTTGGCGGCCACTTCACTTTTGTTTCAAATTTCTCAAGGGCTTAGTGAACCCGTCCAATTGCACACCTAATAGAGATATGAAACGGTCGTTTGCAATAATAAAACACAACTAAGAGTCAGGGTCGAATCCACAGGGAGCTAAGATAGGAGTTAGGGGTATATATTATAATGCGCGTGATTGAATTATCTTGATTTGCTCTTCCACAAAAAGGTTTTATTTTTATTTCTAATTTTACACTAAAGATTGCAGAATAAAGAAAGAGGACTAGGAATAGTTGTTTTTAAGGTTTTTCAAATTGGTAAAAAGCCTAGGGTTGTGACCATTTCCTAGGTGTTTGCCTAATGGGATAAAGACCTTAATGCTTCTTTTGTTGATCGGGGTGTATTGTAGCTATCAACTCTCAATTACCCACTCAATACCTCTCGGTCAGAGAGTGATTTTTCCTAATTTGGCTTTCTCAAGACCAAATGGGCATCACACAAAATATTTGATAAAAGCTCAAGTCAGGTTATTACTATCTCGAGGTTGAACCCTTTAATTGGGTTAATCAATCTCTCGATTGACCCAATTCCTTGTTAGCCAAGTTTTCCTAGACTAAATCTCTCTCTCTCTCTCTCTCTCTCTCTCTCTCTCTCTCTCTCAAGTAGAGACTAAGTCAAATAGTCATGAACTAATATTTGTAACCATTAATTCCACAAATTAAAGCATGAACTAGGCTAAATAATAAACACCCAATCATAAACATGCACTAATTTAATTACCCCTAAGGTTAACACACTAGGGCTGGGTCACAACCCTAGTAATAATCTAGCTACTCATACTTGGGTTTGAAGAAAAAGAAGAAGAAAGACTAATTAAACTCATAATGTAAGCTTAAAATAATAAAATATATTATAAAATATACCAAAATATAGTAAAGTTCCAAAAGAGGCAAACAAAAATGGCTACAGTAATTGCTGATGTCAAAACTTACCTAATTTCGTGAAACTCTTCTATTTATACTAGTCTAAAAATCTCGAAAAAAATACCCCTCGGGAGGTTCTGCGGCAGCACAATTTCATGTGCGGTCCGCAGACTTCTTCATCTGGCAGGAGCTGGGATTCTGCGACCGCATAATTCTGAATTGCGGCCACGAGGACAACATTTCTACGGTCCGCAGTTTTTGTCAGCGGTCGTAAACCAGTCTTCTACGGTCTGCATATTTATGTTTGTGGCCGCAAGGCACTTCTTCTGCGGCAGCAAAATGCTTGCGCGGTCCGCAATTCACAGGGACTCGGGACTTGGATATTTTCACACTCTCTGAACTTGAGTCCTAGCCCAGCTCTTGCACAGTCCGCAAAATTCATGTGATGTCCGCAATTTGCACAAATATCTGCTGAATTTTGCTTCTTTGTTTGCGGCCGTAGGTGGAATTCTGTTGTCCGCAATTATTTCTGCGGACCGCACATTGTATACTTCTGTGCCTTTTTGTTGCCTTGTGCTTGGACTACTCCTCTTTGAGCCGGATTTCATCTCGGGAGTTCAACTTCCAATATTCCTGCAATTTTGCACATTTCATTAGTTTCAGAAACGCAATTCAATGCATTTAGACTAAAACAAAAGCTAAAAGGCGCTAATAAGCAGTCTAAATCCCCACTTATCAACTCTCCCAAACTTAAGTCTTTACTTGTCCTCAAGAAAACAATTTAGTTCCCACCTCCACAAGTTAAGGGTCATTTCAGCAAGTCAACGGTGAACCAATCATATCAGTTGGGACCAACAATTACTCACACTACTTATGTATTATCAACAAGGGGACAAGTTAAACGTTTATGCACATATAGTTCTAATGTTACACTTGAGCATCAAGAGTTAACTTTACTCATCAAGGAAACTCGCTCTCTCATGTAGGTCATTGTGGATTCTAAACTCCCCCTCCTCTACTCTCCGGTTGCCTGGGTCACTTAAGAAACTTAGCACTCAATCCAAAGATTATGAAAGGTTCACTCGTCTCTCTCAAGAAAATGTCACAAGTACGGCTTCAAGTACCATAGCCTTGCCCTTCATGTAGATCGCCACTAATGTAAGCTCACTCGGCTTGAAATCAGGTAGGACTTCTTTCGGGATGTAATGAAGATTTTTGGATTAGGATTGGATACAATATGGTTGAGTGGTTACACCTTTCCTTAAGCACTCCATCTTTTTATTCTCGGCTCACACCTTGCCAATTCTTTGAGGCATTTCCTTTTCCTTGGGGGACTAGAGAGACTTAACATCACTCTTTCTTGATCATTACATTCATTTTTCTCCATGTTTGGGATCATTGCCTTTCTTTTAATCCCTTCAACTCTTCTACTTATTTATTTTGTTGCATTTTTCTTTTTGTTCTTTTCTTTTCTTTGCCTTTTCTTCTCATCATTTTGTTTTCTCTTTTTGTGCCTTGATATTTCTTCTTACTTCCTCGTCTCTCCCTCAAACTTACGTTTTTAGCCATTTGTTTCACATGAGTGTTAAGGAAAGCTCGGGTGCCAAGAGAGGGTCATAATAGAACGGGTAAAGGCTTATAATATGGTTTTCAAATGAGTAAGGCTAAAGGCTCGAAAAGGTTGACTAGAGATGACATCATTGGTAGGCAATAGAAAATTCAAACAAGCCAAGGAAAGTATACAATCACTTCTCAAGCCAAGAAAAACTTATGATTTCGCCTTGAAACACATTCGGGGAAAGTTTTAGACCTTTCGCACGGGTATTTGCACTAACAACAAAGCAACTCACCTCTCACGCAACTGGATTGTTAAAGAAGATATAGTTGAGGGCCCACACAACCACATTGGAGGCCTGGGACTTTCTCATCTTCTTTACTTCTTTCCCCAGCTCTTCGATCACTGACCCATGCTGTACCAATGTAGTCATGATGGTGTTCTGGTTTTCCAGGAGCTTCTTCAATGTTTCTTCCACTGCTGGGGGCATCTGAGTTACCGGAATAGAAGAATGTGCTACAATAGTACAGGATAAGTCAGACAACTTTGTAGTGGCTGTCTACATATAGTTGTTGAGGCTTGCTAATGTCTGGGAGACTTGCAGCACAGAAATTGGAGCAGTAGGCATAGGCACCGGCTTTAAAGCCTAGGTGGAACCTGTGACAGGAACTGCAATAGGAACTGAAGATAGTGGTAGAGGCATAGCTGCGACACTAGATGAAGGCTTGGCCGAAGTGGATGGAACATCAATTGCCTCTGCAACTACCACCGACGGCTCATCAAACTGGTCTGTGGTGATAGACGGCTGACCCTTTTCTTAGGGTTGTGTGCATCCATCAGTGAGTACCATGAGAAAGGCTTCTTTGGCCGCACCTTTTAATCAAAGTCCCTCGGCTCTACCCTCGCATCCGTGAGATACTCTGTAATGGTGTTGAGATACGGGTAGGACGTGTCAGCTTACCGAGCGATCACTGACATGTTGGTCGATATCACGACACCCACATTGATAGGGTACCCGACCATGATAAAAGCAACTAGAACTGCCCGAGAAATCAGAATATAGGACACATTCTGGCACGGGTCTTGTCTGCTGCAGACAAAGGTTTGACACCCTTTTGCCTCAAATCTCAGAGTGTTCCTATTAACAGAAACCCCTGTTGTGATCCATGGTGGTGGTGGTCCAAGAGCTGCTAGAATATCTGCTAACCACTGATGAGCTGCATCCCCAAGTGCACACTTCTCTAAATACTCTGTGGGCTCGACATCATCAAATCCCAAGTAAGTGTTCAATGTGTGCTGATCAAATCGCACCTTGAGGTTTCTCACTTTCATCACCTTTGTCCCTTTTTTGATATGCGCCACATTGGCATAGAATTTCCGGACAAGGTACTCCTTAGCATCCACCATGCTCTAGGTAAACCACACCCACCCTTTGTGTTCTCTAAACTGTCTCAACACTGTCGGGTTATACCTCTCAAGATCTTTCAACTGAAACGACCGCTCAAGAGTAAGCGACTTCACTAGTCACCATTCACGAAAGCTGGTGAAGGCGACCAAACTGACAAAACGGTCCTCCCATACCACTTTCTTCTTCTACCTTTCGAGGACGATAACAGTAGAATCTCCCCCTCTACCATCATCAGGGATGTCCTGAACTGATGTCTCTGGTGCCTCAAGGGCATGTGTAGTAGATGGCTCAGAAGCCTGACTAGCACTTTCTGAGCCCTCGGAAGTGATGTGAGATGTGGACGACTCGTCCTTGAGCTGATACCTCCCTGGTGGCCTTGACTGGACAGCCGATTGCTCATGTACAGAGGCTGAGTTGACCTCCGATGCTTCCCTAGATGGGGCATAAGAACTAGTCTCAGAAAGGTGTGCACCTCTCCTTATGCCGACTGCTGTTTGCTTTCTAATTTCATGTTATTGGGCACTACGTAAGGGTCTCTTCCCTAATCCCCGATAAGGGTCACCCCCTCATTTCGAAGTGTCGCCTCTGCCTCTAGATCGAACTATTTTCTGTACCAAGCAAAGGCGATTGTTAGTTCCAATTCAAGTTCAGACATACAATGAATATAAGGACACACCAGAATATACAGTGAGGGACACAATTGAACTATGCTTGCAGGGTAGGGATCTGTGGTCCGCATATTTTTTATTACGGCTGCAGAAAGGGTCTTACGGACCGCACAATTCTCTCTTGCAGTTGTAGATTTGGATTGCGGTCCGCACATTTTGTCTTACGTCCGCAACTCAGATACCACAAATATGCCAACTCTCTGATAACAGAGAATTGGATATTTGGTAGCCGCAACTTCTTTTCTGCGGTCCGTACAATTTTTCTTGCGGCCGCACATGTGAGTCGCCAATTTGTCAACTATCTGATAACAGGAAAAAAGCTGTTCTGCGGTCGCAATGGGATTTTTGCTGTCTGCACAATTTTCTTGCGACCGCAGAACCCTTCCTTACTAAAGTACCCTAGATTCAACTTCTGCGGACCGCACAATTTCTTGTGCGGTCGCAGGTTCCAACAATTATGAACAGGTCGGTAATTTTTATCCAGGGCTTGCAATGTTTGCACAAATTTTGACACAGAAAAAAAGTATAAGCATGAAAATCTATTGACCCATTCTCCCTAGAGCATTTACCAGTTGACCCACTACAGATTTAATCCCACATGGTTGTACAATTGAGTTCAATGACAAATGGCCTAAACTAATAAGTGATTAAAGCATACCAGATATTAATCGGTACAAGAAATGAGTGATCAACAATTACTAGGCGTGTGGGCAGGTGATTTACCAAGAGGTTTCAAATTGGTACAAGTTTTGTGCTCAGAGAGGGAAAAAGGTAACAGTAGCCCTAACCCTCTATTTATATGCTTGAAGTTCAGAAGGGGAAGAGAAGCGAGTGCGGCCGCAGAATTCCAATTGCGGTCCGCACTCTGTTACCTGGGGGCTAAATTGCCCTTTTGTTTTGGGGTCTGCAATATTTTGTGTGCGGCCGCTGATCCTTTGTTGCGGACCGCAAATATTTTGTTGCGGCCGCAGATCAAGCCTTTTTCTGACAGACCAACTTCAAAGAGTTGGCATTGTTCACATTCCATTTTTGCATTCCGCAAGATAATTGTGCAGCCGCTGGAAATGTGCGGTTCGTACAACTCACCTGCGATCTGCACAATTTTGCATACTTAGCCAGATTTTTGTCCATCATTCATATAAAAGCACACTCATCCCTACAGCACACTTCAAATCAAGTTAACACAAAAAAAACTCCTAACTACAAAAGAAATAAAGAAAATAAAAACTCATGGGTTGCCTCCCAAGAAGCGTCTGATTTAACGTCGCGGTACGACGTAAAATACCATTAGTTGAAATGAATCCACGATATGGCCATCTCCAACTTTTCCCAGATAGTGCTTTACCCGGTGACCACTAACTCGGAATACCTCATTATTTTTGTTCTTCAAGTCCAATGCACCAAAAGGCTTCACACCCACAATTTCAAAAGGGACCACTCCTTTTAGACTTTAGCTTTCCGAGAAACATCCTCAACCTCGAGTTGAACAACAATACGAGATCGCCCACCTTAAACTCTTTGTTCCAAATGTATTTGTCATGAAGATATTTTATCTTTTCTTTGTACAACGATGAACGTGCATAAGAATGATACCAAAACTCATTCAATTCATTCAAATGTGCAACCCTCAAGTTAACGGCTACATCCCAATCAAAATTCAACTTCTTTAGAGCACACATGGCTTTGTGCTCAAGTTCCACCGGAAGATGACAAGCTTTTCCGAACACCAACCGGTATGGCGACATTCCGATAGGTGTTTTGTAAGCCATCCAATAAGCCCATAATGCATCATCAAGGTTCTTGGACCAATCCATCCGATTAGCATTCACTGTTTTGGACAAAATACTCTTTATCTCCCGGTTGGAGACTTCCACTTGACCGTTTGCTTGTGGATGATAGGGAGTCGTGACTTTATGAGTAACACCATACTTGCTAAGTAAGGTGTCGAAAGCCTTGTTGCAAAAATGTGAACCCACATCGCTTATAATAGCCCTCGGAGTACCAAATCGTGTGAAAATATTCTTCTTCAAGAACGCCACCACACAGAGCCTCATTGTTGGGTAGAGCAATGGCCTCAACCCATTTAGAAACATAATCCATCACGACCAAGATGTAGGTGTTTCCAAAGGAACTCACAAAAGGGCCCATGAAGTCAATACCCCACACATCAAAGATATCAATCTCAAAAATGGTAGTGAGAGGCATTTCATTTTTCTTCGAGATTCCACCGTCCCGTTAACATTCATCACATCTTTTCACTATATCACTTGCATCCTTGTAAAGAGTGGGCCAATAGAAACCACAACTTAGCACCTTGGCCGCCATTCTTGCTCCACCATGGTGACCACCATATGGCGAAGAATGACATGCCCCAAGAATTTCACCTTGTTCTTCTTCCAGTTCACATCTTCTAATCACCCTATCTGTGCAAATCCGAGAAAGGTATGGTTCATCCCCATAATAATCTTGACAATCCTGTTTGAGCTTCTTCTTTTGGTTTGAAGAGAACTCATCCGGGATGATTCCACACACAAGGAAATTTGCTAGATCTGCGAACCATGGCACCTCCTTCATTGAAATAGCCAAGAGTTGCTCATCGGGGAAGTAGTCATTGATTTCAGTCCATCATGTGGCCTCCTCTCCTCCTCCAAATAAGACAAGTGGTCCGCCACTTGATTTTCACTCCCTTTTCTATCTTTGATGTCAATATCGAACTCTTGCAACAAAAGTACCCATCTCATTAACCGAGCTTTGGAATCTTTCTTGCTCATAAGATAACGAAGTGCCGCATGATCCGTGTGGACAATAACTTTTGCACCCATCAAGTACGGGCGAAATTTCTCAATTACAAATACAATAGCAAGGAGCTCTTTCTCTATAATGGTATAATTGACTTGGGCATCATTCATGGTTTTACTAGGATAGTAGACCGGATGAAAACTATTATTGATGCGTTGCCCAAAAATAACCCCAACCGCTACGTCACTAGCGTCACACATGAGTTCAAAATAGACACTCCAATTAGGAGCGGTGATAATGGGAGTGGTTGTCAACTTGAACTTTAACAACTCAAAGGCTCTCATGCAATCATTATTGAAGTGAAACTTAGCATCTTTCTCTAGAAGCTTGCACAACGGGTTCACCACCTTAGAGAAATCTTTGATGAAATTCCGGTTGAACCTCACGTGGCCTAAGAAACTCTGCACGCCTTTCACCGAAATTGGGGGTGGAAGTTTAGAAATCACCTCATTCTTTGCCATGTCAACTTCAATTCCATTCTTTGAGATCTTGTGGCCAAGGACAATACCTTCCTCGACTATGAAATGCCATTTCTCCCAATTTAGTACCATATTCGTTTCTTCACATCTTGCTAACACTTTATCTAAATTTGCAAGACAATGATCAAAGGAATCCCCAACCACCGAGAAGTCATCCGTGAAAACTTCAAGGTAGTATTCCACCATGTCCGGAAGATAGCCATCATACACCTTTGAAAAGTCGTTGGTGCATTACACAACCCAAATGGTATCCGCTTGAAGGCGAAAGTACCATAGGGACATGTAAATGTTGTTTCTCTTGATCTTCTGGAGCAATAAGGATTTGGTTATAGCCCGAATATCCATCAAGAAAGCAATAGAAAGAACCGCCAGCCAACCTATCAAGCATTTGGTCAAGGAATGGAAGTGGAAAATGATCCTTCCTTATGACTTTGTTGAGCTTGCGATAGTCCATACACACTCTCCAACTGGTCACCGTTCTCGTAAGAATCAACTCTTTCTTGTCATTGGTGATCACCGTTATGCCCCCTTCTTTGGGACACATTGAACTGGAGAAGTCCACGAACTATTGAAAATGGGGTAGACAACCCCGGCATCCAACCACTTGATAATCTTCTTTTTGACAACTTCTTGTATAGCCTCATTTAGTCTTCTTTGATGTTCAATAAATGGCTTAGCATCTTTCTCCAAATTGATCTTATGCATGCAAAATGTGGGGCTTATCCCCCGAATATCCGCCAATGTCCACCCAATAGCCTTCTTCCTCTTATGTAGCACCGCCAATGTAGAATCTACTTGCATGTTAGTCAAGAAAGAGGAAACAATAACCGGTAAAGTATAGCAAGGGCCAAGAAATTCATACCGAAGATGTGGAGGCAATGGCTTCAACTCCAATGTAGGAGGCTCTTCAATGGAAGTCTTTGTAGGAAGAGTTTTCCTATTTTCAAGATCCAAGGATAGTTTCCAGGGTGCATAATTGTACGACCCCATTCCTTGCAAAGAGTTCGCACATTCCATGAAGCCATCCATCTCATCATCATCAAAGTTGAGCAAGACGGCCTCCAACATGTCACTAATATTGATTGTGGCACTTGTATCATCAACAATAACATCGGTCACCAAGTTCACAAAAGAACACGCATTATTGCTATTTGGTTGCCGCATGGATTTGCACACATGGAAAACCACTTTTTCATCACCCACTCGGAAGGTGAGTTCTCCGGCTTCAACAACACAAAGAGTCTTCCCCGTAGTAAGGAAAGGTCTTCCAAGAATAATCGGCACCTCATAATCAACTTCACAATCTAGGATGACAAAATCCGCCGGAAAAATGAATTTATCAACACGAACCAAGACATCTTCAGTCACTCCCAAAGGTCTCTTCATGGTCCGATTGGCCATTTGCAATCTCATAGAGGTGGGTCTTGGTTGACCAATTTCCAAGGTCTTGAAAATCGAATATGCATCAAATTGATACTTGCCCCAAGATCACAAAGAGCTTTAGCAAATTCGGTGCTTCCAATTGTATAAGAAATTGTGAAAGCACTAGGATCTTCCAATTTATGAGCCATTGAGTGCACAATTTCACTCACTTGATGAGTGACCTTGATAGTTTCAAAATTTAATGATCGCTTCTTTGTCATATGATCCTTCATAAACTTTGTATAACCATGCATTTGTTCTAAAGCTTCAACTAATGGCACATTGATTGAGAGACTCTTCATCATTTGAATAAATTTCTTGAATTGGTTTTCACCATTTTTGCTTGGCAAGTCTTCGAGGATATGGAGGTGGAGGCTAAGGCAATGGTGCCATAGCCTTTTGTGCTACCGGTTCTGGTATGTCAATAAAATAATCCCTAGACGGGTTCATTTCCTCTTGAGTCTCTTCCACACTATCATTAATATCAATCCGAATTCCATCATTTGTTTGCACCACATTGCTTGGGACCTCGTATTCTTGTACCGCTTGCTCATCATCCACAAGTTGCCTTTGACTTGAGGTGGGTGAATTCCCACCCCTTCCACTTATTGTAGTAACGGCCATGGCATGCCCCGTGTCGTTCCCACCCTTTGGGTTCACCACCATGTCACTTGGTAGTGCCCCCTTAGGATGAGAATTGAGAGTTTGAGAGATTTTCCTCATTTGCACTTCAGGTTGCGGATCGATGTGTTGTGTGAGGCAAGCTGAGCATACGAATCAGCGTTCTTTTCCATCATTTGCTTAAACATGTTCTCAATACTCCCCATCTCATTTGTTGAAGAACTAGGACCCTGGGAAGGATAAGGAGGCGGGTTGCTCGGTTGTTGATACATCGGGGGCCTTTAAAAGCCCGACCCCCGATCGCCTTGATTATTATTCCATCTGCCTTGATTGTTACCTCCCCAATTTCCTTGATTATTGCCATTCAAATTTCCTTGATTATTGCCATTCAAATTTCCTTGATTGTTGTTATGCCAATTCACTTGATTATTTCCACCACTCCAATTACCTTGGTTGTTAGAATTCTAATGTTCTTGATTAGTTTTAGGTCGCCATTGTTGTTTATTTGGTCCATGGAAATTATTTCGTTGCCCTTGAAAGTTGTTCACATATTGCACCTCCTCCTCCTCTTGTTCATTATAAGAATCGTCTTGATCAAACCCACTATCATCTTGCACAAAATTGTCCACTCAATGTTGCACTTGTGGACCCTTGGTTCTCCTTTTGTTCACCATAATGTTCACTCCCTCCATGGCATTGACTTGCTTAGGATTTTGCACTTGTTGAAGTTGAGCCTTTGCTAGTTGATTTATGGTGGTAGTCAATTCGGCTATGGTTTGCCCATGGTCATGCAACTCTTTGTGAAGGTGGATCATGTTGGGATCACCTTGTGAAACATTAGCCCGGGATTGCCATGCCGATGATGTTTCTGCCATTTCATATAATATCTCACACGCCTCCTCATAAGACGTAGTCATAAAATTTCCACCGGCAAGTTGATTCACGACACATTGGTTAGTTGTCTTAATCCCACGATAGAAGGTCTGTTGAATCATATTTTTCATCATATCGTTATTGGGACATTCCTTGACCATTGTTCTATACAACTCCCATATCTCGTGTAGCGGTTCATTGGACTCTTGCTTGAATGCTAGAATCTCATCCCGAAGTGTAGCCATGTGCCCCGGAGAGAAGAACTTAGAAATAAACTTTTCTGCCAATTCATCCAGTGTGAATGGAATGGTTCGGCAGAAGTTCCAACCAATCTAAAGCTTTCCCCCGTAGAGAGAAGGGAAAAAGCCTTAGCCTCAAAGCATTATCGGAGACATTTGTTTGCCTGCTTCCCAACAAGTGTCCACAAACCCCTTCAAATGTTTGTATGCATTTTGACTTGGAGCACCAGTGAAGAACCCTCGTTGTTCTAACAAAGTGAGCATCATATTGGCTATTTGAAATTTGCCCGCCCTAATATGGGGAGAGACTATTGCACTTGCATATCCTTCATTAGGTAACACTCGGTGTGGAGCCGCTCGTGGTAGATGTGGGGGTGGAATGGGTACATTGTCATGAGGCACTCAGCCTCATCTATTGGCTTGAGGATCAAGAGGAACCTCATCCACTTGGTCATCCTCAATGTCCACATCCCCCAAAGAAATATTTCCGAACTCCTTGTTTGCCATGGTTGTACCTACGATTTCTCAAACAAATTAGTAACACGGAAGGAAAAGAAGATACTCCAAAAACACCCCCAAATATATAGCTAACACCATTTTTAACTCCCCGACAACGGCGCCAAAAATTATTCGCATCTAATTGCACACCTTAATAGAGATATGAAATGGTCGTTTGCAATAATAAAATCCAACTAAGAGTCGGGGTCAAATCCACATGGAACTAAGATGTGCGTTAGGGGTATATATTCTAATACGCATGATTGAATTATCTTGATTTGCACTTCCACAAAAAGGTTTTATTTCTATTTCTAATTTTACACTGAAGATTGCAGAATAAAGAATGAAGACTAGGAATAGTTATTTTTGAGGTTTTTAAAATTGGTAAAAAACTTAGGGTTGTGACCATTGCCTAGGTGTTTTCCTAATGGGATAAAGACCTTAATGCTTGTTTTGTTGATCGGGGTGTATTATATCTATCAACTCTCAATTACTCATTCAATACCTCTCAGTCAGAGAGTGGTTTTGCCTAATTTGGCTTTCTCAAGACCAAATGGGTATCACACAAAATAGTTGATAAAAGCTCAAGTCGGGTTATTACTATTTCTAGGTTCAACCCTTTAAATGGGTTAATCAATCTCTCGATTGACCCAATTCCTTGTTAGCCAATTTTTCCTAGACTAAGTCTCTCTTTCTCAAGTAGAGACTAAGTCAAATAGGCATGAACTAATGTTTGCAATCATTAATTCCACAAATTAAAGTATGAACTAGGCTAAATAATAAACACCCAATAATAAAAAAGTACTAATTTAATTATCATAAGGTTAACACACTAGGGTTGGGTCATAACCCTAGTAAAAATCTAGCTACTCATACTTGGGTTTGAAGAAAAAGAAGAATAGAGACTAATTAAACTAATAATGTAAGCTTAAAATAATAAAATCTATTGTAAAATACACCAAAATATTGTAAACTTCCAAAAGAGGCAAAGAAAAACGGCTACAGTAATTGTTGATGTCAAAACAAAAACTAATTTTGTGAAATTTTTCTATTTATACAAGTCTGAAAATCTCGGACAAAAATACCCCTTGGGAGGTTCTGCGGCCGCACAATTCCATGTGTGGTCCGCGGACTTCTTTATCTGGCAAGAGCTGGGATTCTGCGGCCGTGAGGCAATATTTTTGTGGACCGTAGATTATGTCTGCGATCGCAAACTAGTCTTTTGCAGTCCGCACATTTATGTTTGCGGCCACAAGGCACTTCTTTTGCGGCCGCACAATTCTTGTGCGGTCCGTAATTCACAGGGACTCGAGGCTTGGAAATTTGCACACTCTCTGAACTTGAGTCCTAGCCCAACTCTTGCGGCCGCAAAATCCATGTGCGGCTGCAATTTGAACAAATATCTTCTAAATTTTGCTTCTTTATTTTCGGCGCAGTTGGAATTCTACGGTCCGTAATTGTTTCTGTGGACCGCATATTGTATGCTTCTGTTCCCTTTTGTTGTCTTGTGCTTGGACTACTCCTCTTTGAGCCGAATGTGATCTCGGGAGTCCAACTTCCAGCATTCCTGTAATTTTGCATATTTCATTAGTTTTGGGAACGCAATTCAATACTTTTAGATTAAAACAAAACCTAAAAGGTGTTAATAAGTAGTCAAAATCCCCACTTATCACGCAGACTATTTCTATAAGCTATACACAAAAATTGTGAGTAGATAATGAAAGAGGCATACCTCTTTAGTTCCGATGAGTCCCTATCCTCGGTCTGGATGGGCCTTATTCATAGCAGAGGGAAGGTGCGGCGGCCGCCCTGACATATGGTTGGTGTCGTTCCCTGTTAGGTCGTGGAATCAGGTCATCTCTTCTGGTACTGTCTCTTCGTCCTTTTCTGGATTCTGCTTGTACCAAGGTTAGCCAATGAGTTGGTCCGTTGAGATCGTCCTCGTCTGCTCGGACCTCGAAACAATAAGCGCTGCGGATTTTGTCCCAAGTGGTTGAAGGACACTTCATTAGTCGACTCAATAGTTTTCTAGTTGCTCTTTAACCCTCTCGATTCAACCCGTTCTGAAAAGCTGTGACCGACATCCCTTTGGATATGTTTGGCAGAGTCATCTTTACTCTGTTGAACGGAGCGGGGAAGTCCCTTAGTCCCTCTCCCTGGGACTGCTTAATAGCAAATATGTTGTTTACTCTCGCGTCGGCCTTCTTGGCTCCGACATGGGCGATTATGAACTTATCGGCCATTTCTTCGAAAGTTTCTATGGAGTGTGCTGGTAGTTGTGAGTACCATGTTAATGCTCCTCATGTGAGGGTCTCGCCAAACTTCTTCAGCAAAATGGAGGACATTTGTTCCTTGGCGAGATCGTTGCCTTTCACGGCGGTGACGTAGTGAGTCATATGATCTTCAGGATCGGTCTTGTTGCTGTATATCCTGAGGTAGGGTGGCATTTTGAAGGTCTTTGGTATGGAATGCGGGGATGCATCATCATTGTATGACTGCTCTACGAATCGGCTAGCGTCCCTTTTCGGTAGCAGCTTAGGAGCGCCCGGTATCTTATCAACCCGTTCTTGGTATTCTTTCATCTGATCTCGAAGCACCTTATTTTCATTCTCCATTTCTTCCATCTTTTATAGAATGGCAGTGAGGGCATTATCACCTGTACTATCAATGAAATTGTGAGTTATTCCTGTTGTTAGAGGGAGGGGTTGGCTGCACTGCTCATCTATTTATTGTATCATGCAAGCCCTTGTGGTTTCTGCAGTCACGCCCGGGGAGATTTTGTTGAGGACGCTTGCTAGCATGTCAGTTAGCCATGCCTCAAGGATGTTTTTCATAGCTGGGGGTGTCCCTCCCTCTGTAGACGTGGAGGCCCCTTTACCGCTGGGTTTCGTTATGCTGTAGTGTGGGGGCGGTGACCTCTCTCATCTAGGGATGCGTTGGGCGTCGTGTCCTCATCTACTGTTTCACAACTTTCATTGATGATATTCATGAGGTTGGTTAGGAAGCCACCTGTTATTCTCGTCCTTTCCTCTTGGTTTCCTGCCATGTAGGGTTTTGTATACACAAAGAAAGGAGATCTTGGGATTTTTTTGCGTTAGTGACCTGCATTAATGGTAGATCTAGAGGAAACAAAAATTTTAACTAAGAAATCCCCAAAGACAGCGCCAAATTATTTGACCAAAAAATATAGATCTTGGTTCAAATAATTTAATTTATATGAATAAGGATTAATCATAGCTAACAATAATATCCCTAGATGGAGTTCTTAAAGAAGCAACAAATACTACGTAGATCTGGTCGGACAGTGGTAGTGGAATACAATAAATATTCTAGAAATCAAATACAATAATGTAGCATTCAATGATAATGAACAACAATAAATGTCATTTAAATAAATAAAATAAATGAGCCACCCAAGAAAGGATGGAATAAGTGGATGTTCTTTCTGACAATGGTGAATGATAGACAATCCATTGAATATTTGAGTTATTCTCAGTTCTAGTGGAAAAGTATAGACGAGAATCTTAGTGAAAAGGTGATATTTATATCTTAGCAAATAAGATCTTATTCTTTAAGTCAAAGTGTGTTCTTTACAAATGAATATCACAAGTCCCCTATCATTGTGTCTTTTTCTATCTATAGGGAATATGTTCCTAAGAAACTCTTATAGTACAAGTACAGAGAAAATTCACTAGAATATTTTATTTAATATCCCATCTTGAAACTAGTTGTTACAACTCTGTCAAAGGTACTTGACCTCGGCTTCGATCCTTGTTGTCTCTTCAGCTTCGTCCTTTGTTAACTCTTCGGCTTCGTCCTTTGTTGACTCTTCGACCACAAACTTCGCTGCTTCTCGGGCCATTTCGACGAATGACAACTTGGGAACTCTTCCCCTAATCCTATCTCGATTTAAATATTCTAAAGATAGATTTTGACCCATACAATATTGTTTCCCGGCAATTCCAGTCCGTGTTGCCACCTCATCTCGTACCTGCTTAAGCTAATTACATTTAGCAAAAAGATGCTGATGTGATTCATTTATCAATCAACGACATAGACAACAAGTAGGATCCTCCACTGGATTATTCAATCTTTCCATTCTATCATTTGTAAGAAGTCTGTGTTGAGCAGCCAACCACACAATTACTCTGTGTTTTGAGAGCATTACTCTACTCCAGATCAAATCTTCCACCGGTAGTCTACTTAAAGTTCCTTGCAGGGCAATATAACTTCTGCTTACGGAATATATCCCGGTAGGATTCAATAAGTACTTGTCATTAGAGTACCATATATTCATGTCATGCTTGATTACATTGAGCTTTTTCCAGTACCAACTACAATTCAGGGGGTATGTGTCCAAATGTCTGTCTGAGCTTTCATATAGAGACCATGTACCCATTTTACCCACAACAAGTCTTTTTTTGAAGCAAGTTGCCATAGTAATTTGCCCACAACAACCACATTTCAGCATTTACTACTTTTGATGTTAAGTCCACCAAATACTTTTGGCACACACGTCTTGTCCCGTGTAACCAGAGCCATTTTTCTTTTGTCTGTTAAGCTCTCCCAAAGATAATTATGACATTTTTTATCCACTTCCTTAAGTATGCTTTGAAACAATATGAAAACATCCCCCCCCCCCCC
>AWOL01S0034133.1:98506-115626 GCA_000715115.1 Nicotiana otophora | reverse complement strand
AACCCCCCCCCCCCCCCCCAGAAATTGAAAATAGAAAATAATACAACATTCGCCACTTGCAATCTACCAGCATATGAGAGATGTTTAGCATAGCTGACATTTATTCTATTGGTGATTCTGTCAATAGGTTGGTGGCACTCCAGCTTGCTCTATTTCTTCGATGACAATGGTAATCCTAAATATCTAATTGGGAATGTACCTTCCGTGAACCCAGTTTTGGTCAGAAGCATACGCTTGGTTC
Organism: Nicotiana otophora; assembly: GCA_000715115.1. Taxonomy (NCBI): domain Eukaryota; kingdom Viridiplantae; phylum Streptophyta; class Magnoliopsida; order Solanales; family Solanaceae; genus Nicotiana; species Nicotiana otophora. Next base: position 115,385 of record AWOL01S0034133.1, on the reverse strand, counting down.
GCGCATCCACACCAGCTAGAAATATACTGGATCATTGTTTGCCTTCAATCTAATGGCATTACTAAAATGACTGAGGGCCTCCATTACTCTGTCTAGTGATGTACCATCCCCCTTATAGAAAATCATTAGGTCATCAACAAAGATTAAATGAGTTAGCTTGAGCCCTTTACACATAGGATAGTACTTGAAATCTGGTAAAGTGTTTATTAGTGTTAGAATCCTAGAAAGGTATTCCATGACCAGTACAGACAATAAAGGTGACATATGGTGTCCTTGCTTGATCCCTCTCTTTCCTTCAAAGTTGTTACACCCCATTTTTTTCAAAATGACATATCACATCCCGCATTTTTTGTTAAAAGTTTCGTCGTAAGTTAATCGATGTAAGCTCGGGAATGAGATTATTTTGAGATTATAAGCATTATTCCATTTCAAATAAGTGATGAATAAATTCGTAAAGGTGAGTGGGTAAGCAAATCGAAAAAAATGAATTTCGTCGATGTTTGGCATTTTGGGATAAAATAGGCCAGAGCTAAAATACCCGGTATTTATGGACTAGTACCATACAAGGTACCACATGACCATGATAGTAGAATGAATAAGTTATGTAAAAAGTGAGTAGTATTTTAAGTAAGTACAAATAATTCTTAATTATATGGGTAATTGGTTAATTATTGGACTAGTGGGGAATTACCAAGTTAATTAAAGGATTGATAATTAATTAAAATATTTTGGATAAGTTTACCCCCAAACGTGGCAGCCCTATATGACTTTGATGATGAGTCTTAAATTACAAGACTAAGTGGCATATGTTAGGGGAGTTTGGTGGCTAGTCATCACAAGTGGAGCCCACTCTCTTTGATAAGAAAGCATCTTCCTACATCATTAAAGAAAAATGTCACTGCCAACGTAAAAAACAGAATGGTGTTAATAAAAAGTTTAAGACTTTTCCACCTGCTGAATCTTTGCCAAGAAATGAAACTGTTGGTGAATATATTTTTGTTTGCAACAATGATACTATGGCTGAAAATCTCAAAAAGGAGCTCTTTGCAAGTACAAGTCTATCGTGAAAATTCTTTGAAGAGATGATGCTACAAGGTCCAACATGAAATTCTCTGAAATGCTACAAGATCTAATGTGAAATGCGAATTCAAAGAAAGCCCGGTAAAAATCTTTCTCAAGAATATCATACGAATTTTTCCCTACTTCGATCTATCGTTACGCAAAAGAGAATCGGTTCAGGTATGTTAAGGCTATCCCTTCTTTCTTTTGGCATGATCTATACAACACGAACGAAATAAGCAAATGCACAACTTTCATAAATGACTCTATTCATAGAAATATTAGGGGTGTCTATATTCTTGATTCCCCACGTGAATTGTTATTATATCTTCTGTTCATGGGTCTCAAAAAAATACGTATTTGATAAAATTTATCTGACAGACGTATTATTTTTATGACATTTCGAGAAAAATCTTATTAACGTATTTCTTATGCATTTCATACGTTTATACATGTACATTGATCCATGACCGGATGACGTTATATACGCGTATATTATATGTATGTGGGATATGAAAAAAGGTTATGGCGTTATATACACACTACCACCTGATCAGCTGGTATACATTGATGATTTGCCCATAGTGACTGAAATGATATGATGGGATCCCCTCAGAGGCTTGATGATGCTATGAATATATATACCTATGCATGGTATGACATTTATACGCATATGCATGACATTATAAAAATGAAATGACTCACAGAGCTATGCATACGTACATGTCGGGTCTTTTACTCCATGTTTCTCTCATGTCTATTATTTACTGATTTTTATTCCTTACATACCCGGTACATTATTTGTACTGACGTTTTTTTTTTTGGAGATGCTACGTTTTATGCCCGCAGGTCTCGATAGACAGGTCGAGAGTCCTCCAAGTAGGCAATCAGCTCAGCAGAAGCTATTGGTACACTCCATTTGCTCCGGAGTTGCTTGTTTGGTCAGTATGATTTAGATGTGTATGGTTTGGTATGGCGAGGCTCTGTCCCGACCTTTATGACAATTATATACTCTTAGAGGCTTGTAGACATATGTCGTATACGTGAAAGATTGTACGGCCTTGTCGGCCAATCGTTTGAGTTTATAAATGATGATGTTGGCCTACTAGGCCCGTATGTCATGTATATATGATGATGTAATAAGAAAGATACATTACTTGGTATTCGGTTGAGTAAGTTACCGGGTGCCCGTCGCGGCCCATCAGTTTGGGTCGTGACAAAAATACCCATACCCTACCCCATTGACTTTACCAGAAAACTTAGGGGAAGATGTACATGTCATTATCAGTTGAACAAATTTCTCAGGAAAGTTAAAACTTTTCAAAGCTTCCTCCACAAAGTCCCAGCTTACCATATCATAAGCTTTCCTTAAGTTTATTTTCATCAGACACCTAGGTGAGGTTTTCCTATTATAGTGTCTAAGCAAATCATGGCATATAAGTAAAATATGTACCAGTGACTTCCCTTCAACAAGTGTTGTTTGATTTTCTGCCACTGTGTAGCAGATGGCTTTCTTCAATCTTCTGTAAATCATCTTCAAGATGCACTTATAAATGATATTGCAACAAGAAATGTGTCTGTACTGACTTGGATTTTTAGGGACCTTAACTTTAAAGATTAGAGCTATCATTATGGAATTGATTTGAATCAATAACTTTTAATTATTAAAAAAATTTAAGGATTACTTCAGATACATCTTTACCAATCACATTCCATGTTGCTTTGTAAATTCCACTACCATAACCATCTGGGCCTTGGGATTTGTTACTGTCTATCTCAATCATTGCAGTCTTTACATCCTTATTTGTATACTTCTTTAATAGGTCCATCTTGTGTGCTACTGAGAGTGTAGGACTATTTTTCAAAATCCTCTCATTTGCTTTTCACCTTGAAACTTCCCTTGTTTCCCATAAATTTTCATAGTAATTTATAAAAATATTTGCAATGGCAATTGGATCTGTCTGCAATACATTCTGGTTATCATGTAGTTGTGTGATGGCATGTTGTAACTTTCTATGCTTGATCACTGCAAAGAAGTATTTGGTATTGTCATCCCCAAGTCTAAGCCAAGTTGCCTTACTTTTTTGTTGCAAGAACATCTCAACCAGATATGAGGTCCTTCTAAATTCTAGGTATTTCATTTTCTCCTCCTGTTGCAACTATTGATCCATTGGATTAGCTTGAAGAGCTTGTTGAATCTGCATTAGGGGTTCTCTATTTCCATTAGCTTCTGATATTATATTCCTGAAGTGCTGACCATTTAGTTCTTTCAAGCTCCTCTTTAGTAGTTTTAGCTTTCTTACTACTTGCAACATCCTACAACCATCAATGTGAGTACCCCATATACTTTTCACCCTCTCTATAAATTGTGACTGGGTTTACCCATACATTACAGAACTGGAATGGTTTCTTTTCTTTTGGTAGAGAATCCAACAATGAAATTTTCACAGGACAATGGTCATTGATCCCCTCTGGTAAGAAAGTAGCTATGTAAGGTGGCATGTTGTCTATCTACTCACTATTCACAAAAACCCAATCTATTTTCAAAAATACTCTTTGTTCACCTTGTTTGTCATTTCAAATATACATACTACCATGTTGCGGTAATTCAATTAAACTACAATTTTTTACACATGTATTGAAATCTACTACCTCAGACATTGAGATTGGATTTCCCCTTATTCTATCCTCCATATGAAGGACTGAGTTAAAGTATCCTATAACCATCCATGGGCTTTTGCAAACCACCATTTGACTCTCCAAATATTCCCATAGTCCTCTCCTTTCACATCTATGGTTATAGGCATAAACAAATGTAATATATAAAGAACTTTGCTTGGGCAAATATATTACCTTACATGTAACAACTTGAGCTGTTTTTGATATGGCTACAACCTGGTAGTAGTCTTGTCTCCAAGTAATCCATATCCTCCCATTCAAATGTTGCTCCAAGTGAGCGATGTACTGCCATCCTCCAAGCATTTTGTTAGTTATATTTTCAATCCTACTAGTATTCACTTTGGTTTCCAAAAGTCCTACTATTCCAATATTGTGTTCATTGCAAAGGAGTTTAACCTCCTTTTACTTATTAGGGGTATTAATACCCCTTACATTCCAAGCAAGTAGACTAACCATTTGCAATAGGAGAAAAACTTTTCCCTCCCTCATTACTGCATACACTCGGCTGCTTCTTTGTGTTGTGGTCCTCTTTTTTCAAAGCCTGAAATGAGTTTTGTGCTACTGGATGTTGCTTTGTCATCTGTTGATTTTGTTTACTTGGATGCCTGCTCACTTTGAAAGGAATAATCCATCCTGATTGTGCTACATTTATTTTTCCAACTTGCTTAGAATTTATCTGATCTAATCCATTTGCCTTAGATGTTTCTGCAACCTCTGACTGCCCCTTTTTGGATTACTTCCATTCCCTTCCTTCTGCTCAGCAACAATTGATTCCCCCCTCCCCCCCATTTTTCCTTGCTTCCTTCATTTACTATCCCTGCTGCTGGTTGCCCCTCTTGTGCCTTTGGTGAATCAGGATTTGGGACTTTCTTCTTCCTGCATACCTCCTCTGGATGACCATACCTGTGACAAAATTTACATAAGGTTGGTTTCCAATCATATTGTATTTTTTGTTCTATTTCTATCCCATTTTCATTCCTATATAGGACTATATCAGGCAAGTTTTCATCCATTTCCACTTCGACCAAAAGACGATCAAAATTAAGTCCTATCTTCTTCCATTAATGGCTTCACCACCAAACTCCCTGTCTTACTATGTCCTTTAGGGTTCCAATACTTGAAGTCTAAACCAGGCAATTTGATCCAGATTGGAACAATGACAATGCATAGTTCCTCTCTAGTGAATTCCATGTTCGGACTCCAATCATTGACAATAAATGGCTTATTGTCAAAGTGATAGATACCCCCTTGAACAACTTCATTCTTTACTACTATTGAATCAAACCTAACCAGAACAATTTCATTCTTCAATATCACAATTTTATTTATTATATGATTTTGTTAACACGTAAAAAAAGTCGACTAATCCATTTTTCAATTTTGTAATATCCACCTAGAATTTGGAATAAAAGCATTATGTTTTTCCTTTTCTTTTGAGGTAGTTGATCAAATTATCAATTCTAGGGTTCTTTCCCTCCAAACGGTTTATGTTAATAAAGTAATTTTTTTCGTGGGAGTTCTTCGATGAAAAATATACCAAATACTTGATCCTAGTCTGCTCTTTTTCCCTCTCTATTTTCTGTCAATTTAATTCATAAACAATAATCTTTGAGCAGTTCCAGGGTTTAACCATCTTTGCTTCTTTTTTTTTCCTCTGAATAAATTATGGACAAGGTGTTAAAGAGAAGTGAGTAGAATGTTTAAGTATGTTATTTAAAATATATTTATAATTTATAATCTATCTAAAAATTATCCAATTTACTCAAACTTCAGGATTACGTATTCTGAAATTTTGTATCCTGAATTTTTGAGCTGCTAATTTGAAATTCGGGACTTAGTGTCCTAAATTTTTGAGCTGTTAATTTAGAATTCAGGACTTAGTGGGCGTTTGGACATAAGAATTGTAAATTTCCGAAAAAGAAATGAAATATTTTTTCAAGTGAAAATGATATTTAAAAATTAGAGTTGTGTTTGGACATGAATATAATTTTGGGTTGTTTTTGAAGTTTTGTGAGTGATCTGAGTGAAAATTTTGAAAAACAGCTTTTTGGAGTTTTTCAAATTTTCGAAAAATTCCAAAATCTATCTTCAAGTGAAAATTTAAAAATTTATGACCAAACACTGATTTCGGAAAACAGTAAAAAAAATTCGAAAAAAGTGAAATTCTTCTTATGTCCAAACGGGCTCTTAGTGTCTTAAAATTTTTGAACTGCTAATTTGGAATTCGGGACTTAGTGTCTTGAATTTCTGAACTGCTAATTTATATTCAGGACATAAGACTCGAATTTTTAAACACAATTTTTGAACTTTGGGATATGATGTTCTAAAGTTTGAACTTTGAGATTTAAATTTTAGGACATTGTGTCCTTAAAGTTTGAAAAAATTGACTAAACTTTAAGTACATTGTAAACTCGAAATGTATTTTAAACAATATACTTGGTTATTTGGTGTCATTTCCACTATAATATCAGATCAAATGTCACAATAATATAGGGTTATTTTTCTACCTGCTAGTGCAATGAATAATTGATTAATTTGGTAAGGAAGCCGTGTCCGCACTGTGTTTAATATTTATCACTAGTCCATTCTCAAAAGTGCATTTATAACATCAGTGTCAATACTTATCTTTAGGTTTTTATTTACATTTTTCCCCTTTCTTTCTGTTACTCGTGTAATTTATTAAAGGAAAAATTATATGGACGTGAATATCTTGAGATAGGATTCTTTGAGTTGATTTTCTTTCAAAATGTGAATACTTTACCGGGAAATATAAAAATCAAACTCTGTCCAGTGAAATGTTTATTAGAAAGTGTCTCCTTTCAACTTTCTTTCTTTTCGAAATGCGCTTTTCATATGTGTCCACCATATTTGTTCATGAACTCGAAAAGAACCAAAAATATTAATTCTAGGTTGATCAATTACCCAACTGTTTTTAATCATTCAAGTCAACCATCTCCGGTGCATTTAATAGACTGTTTGATCAAGCTTCTAAAATCAACTTATTTTGAAAAGTGTTTTCTCAAAAGTATTTTTGGTGAGAAACAATTTATGTTTAGCTAATTAATTTGAAAAGCACTTCTAAGCAGTAATTAGTGTTTTGGCCAAGCTGTAAAAAGTGTTTCTACATGTATTTTTCTCAAAAGTGTTTTTCAAAAAAGTGCTTTTTAAAAGAAGTTACTTTTTTCTCTGTCTCCAAAACTGTTTTTGCTTCTACTCAAAAGTACGTTTTTTTCTTTTAAAATTTTGGCCAAACACTTCATCGTTGAAAGAAAAAAAACATTTATTTTGAAAAAAATACTTTTGATCTTGAAAAAGTTTGGCCAAATATGCTATATAAGTTTGAAATAATTGCATGTCCATGTCCATCACAACCTACTTTTTTGCTTCTTGTCAACTTCATAATTCACACTTTTCGTAAAGAAACATCTAAGTTCAAAAATGTTTTACTCCTTCTATTTCTGTTTCAATTTATGTGTCTTACTTTCATTTTTAATCTTATTCAAAAAAAAAGATTTTTTTTTATTTAATAACATTTTAACTCCAAAATTTCACATTGGCATATTTAAGACCACAAAATTTAAAGATATTTTGGCACATTATACGCATCTTTAATCTAAGACTACAAAATTTAAAAGTCTCCTTTACATATCTTAAAATATATTATAAATTAAAACGGAAGGAGTATTTTGCTTCTCCGTATATTTCTTTTGCCCTTTCCCAATGGCATGATTGCTTCAGCAAATTAAAATAGATAGGGGCCCAATTTCAGAGTTAATGCATGTATCACACATCTAATCTGTTACAATTTGAACGAATTAATACGACGTTATACTTTGATGTGTTTAAATTCGTCGTGTTAAGCATAATTTGAATTAGAGTGTATATATATATATATATATATATATAGCACTAAGTAAATTGTGAATTTGCTCAAAAGCATACTATAGCCGGGAAGAATGTTTCTATGTAGCTGAATATGGCACGAAAAAGGGTTCGTACCAAGCCACCTTTCAAAGTCTACGAGGAGGAAAATTTACTAGCATTGACCAAGAAGAATATGTTTTTCTTATAACAGCCTCATCTAGGGGTGTAACTCAAACAAACCGAAGCCAAACCAACCCGATAGTACATTTATAAAATTTTTAAAAATATTTTATACATATAAATATTTATTGTAATGTAATTTATAAATATTTCTTAAACGTTTTCACAATTTTATCTTTTAACGTATTATTTCAAGTTTAGACTTAATATTTTTTAAAAGTAAATAAATTTTATAGCCCATAAATGTAGTAACTCAAACAAAGTTCAAATCAATATCGTCACGACCCAAACTGATGGGCCGCGACGGGCACCTGGTACCGTACTCAACCGAGTACCAACGTAACGTATCTTTCGTATCATACTATCATAGGTAAATGAGCCGGAGAAGTTGTCATTAGATAAGTAGAATAAAACATGAGAAAATACTCAATATAGGGTGACCCAACTTGATATACTGACTATACATATGACGTACTGGCCTATAAGGCCGACATGATTCTTAATATACTCAAAACATAGGCCGACAAGGCTATACCAGTATCCGTATACATGACATCTGTCTACAAGCCTCTAAGAGTACATAAATATCATAAGTGTCGGGACAAGCCCCCGCCATACCAATTAATACATATTCAAATCATACTGACCAAATAGGCAACTCCGGACAAGTGGAGTGCACAAACACCTTCTACTGAGCTGAAATCCTACTAGGAAAACTCTCAACTTGTCTATCGGGACCTGCGGGCATGAAACGCAGCGTCCCCAGGTAAAAGGGATGTCAGTACAAATAAAGTACGGAGTATGTAAGGCATGACAGTAGTATATAAAAGACATGAAAGAAACATGAAGTAAAGAACTCAACCTGAAATTCTGAATAGCTCTATGAATCATGAAAATTTATAATGTCATGCATGTACGTATAAATGCTATACCATGCATAGGTATATGCGTACATAACATCATCAAGCCTCTGAGGGCATCCCATCATATCATCTCAGCCACTATGGGCAAAATCATCAACGTATACCAGTTGATAAGGTGGTGGTGCGTATATAACGCCATAACCTTTTCTCATATCCCATATACATATAATATATGCGTATATAACGCCTTCTAGTCATGGGTCAATGTACATGTATAAATGCATGAAATGCATAAGAAATACGTTAATAAGATTTCTCAAATATCATAAAATCAATATGCCTTTCAGACACACTTTATCAAATAAGTATTTTTCTGAGACCCATGAACAGAGAATATAATAATAATTCACATGGGGAATCAAGAATATAGACACCCCTAGTATTTCTATGAATAGAGTCATTTATGAACATTGCGTATTTTGCTCGTTTCATTTGTATCATTTGGATCATGCCAAAAAGAAAAAAAAAAGGGATAGCCTTAACATACCTTAACTCCGTTGAATCCTTAATACCTTCCAAGAAATTCTTCAAATAACTCAATTCAATCTACCACATCATAAGGATATTCAAAATCAGTGTTGAGTAAATGCTAAGTCCGCAACTTAAACTAGTAGCTCGTTTACGTAAATTTGGGCAGCATCTCCCCAGTAGCTAGGCCTTCCTCCAATACCATATACCAATAACAACAACAAGAACACAACAATAACAACATGTAAGCATCATTTTCCAACCTTATCTCCATCACAATATACCACAAAATAGCCCACACACCCTAATCACTTCATACATAAAATGACAACCAAAGTAGTGCCAAACAACTTTAAAAAATGTAACGATGAACGAACAGCCCACCATTCTGTCATTAGGTGGTGTTTCTCCACACCATTTGTCTTCCAAAACTCCATTAAATAGTAGAAAAATATACAGCCCAAAGGCAACACGAAACAACCCACAAAACAGTCCACTACAAGTCAAATAACTCGAACTCACGGCTTCTGATCACCGTCTCGTGAGTTCTAACTATTAGGAAACGAATTTATCAACATTCCTTGATATTTAAATACTTAAATACAGAAAGTACACGTTTTCTTAACTATGAAGTACCTTCCAAAACTCACACTACAAAGAAAAAAAGAGGCGATATAGCGATACTTACGTCGTAGGGATCGTTTTAATGTTATCGCTTCTTGATTCCGTGCCCGAAATGATAATCTTGTTTGAAGCTCTTGCAGAGAGCTTAAGAGTAAAGTTAGGGGTTTTATTTGGGCGAGCTCTCTGAAAAAATGGAGAAAGAGACGAGATGGGATGTAAATATCCCATTTTTTTAAAAGTAATTAAAGTACTACTTGGCACCCTATGATTGGCCCTTCTTCCAACGCTTATAACTTTTTATCCGAGTGTCGTATAAGCAAACGGTTAAGTGCGTTGGAAATTACATTCCAAGACCTTCAATTTGGTATATAATATGTCCCAAAATAACCTCATATAGAATACGAAAGATATTTCTCAAAAAGCTCACGGCAAATCCTTAGTCGGATTTTCCGCAACTTAAATTCGATTTTTCCCAAACTTCATATTTTCTATCCAAACATAATATATAGCCATATTATGAATTTAAAATTATTTAAATCATGATTAAAAAGTCTCATATTCTTTACGTCACCTTGGGACGCACAGGGTGTAACAAATATTAATGCTAACAAAAGAAATTCAATTCAATACTAGGAATGACAATAGTGTTGGATAATTATTTTAGTTTTACATTGGTTTATAATGAAAATGCATAACTTAGTTTATCTTTTTTTTAGTGCTAAGTTATGTAATTAATATTAGTACTTATTAGCTATACTTATTTTAGCATGACCTATATAATATTTTTAGATTATGTTAATTTTCATTATGGCTTATTAATTAGCAATATTTATTTTATGTAATTTTATTATTTTATCTTTGTTATTGAATATTTTAGTATAATGTTATGACTTATCTCATATTATTGTGTTAGTTTCTTGGAAAACACATTATATAGTTGTATTTTACTAGGACTTAAGAAATATTTGGAGTACAAGTTACATATTTTATGCTATGAAGACTTTACCGGAAAAAAGCCCGATAATCCGAAAAAATCCCCAAAACCCGAGAAAAATCAAGATTGAAAAACCCGACTTTGTTGGTTTGGTTTGGTTTACAAATCTAAAAACCCGACACCATTAGTTTGGTTTGATAATTGAAAAATCTGAACCAACCCGACCTATGTACACCCCTAGCCTAATCATAAGGTAATTCAATGGAAACCAATGAAAGTGATTGTTTTATGCTCTAAAAGCTTAAGAATGCTAAATAAAATAGTTTAAAGGAAACATTGCTCACTGCGCAATAATTTGAGGGGCTCCTTTAGTATAACAATAAGGGTAGGTTTTACCTTTTACTTCCCTTCATTTTGACCATAAACTGCTTTTTTTCAACACACAAGATCAAACTAATATATAGTCTAACGTTAAAATTGCAAACATAGAATTAAAACTGTAATTACCAATACAAATAAGATTACAGCAAAGAAAACCATAACAGTATGGGCCTACACCACAGGAGGCCTAATGTTGGCCCCTGGGCTAAAGCGAATAGAGCAATACTGGTGTATATATGCGAGAGGAATTTTCAGAAATCACTATTGTTTAGTAGCTATTAACTTCTTATAGCTATCATATACGTATTTACTTCCTATAGCTATTATTTAGTTGTTACGCGATTGTATTCGCGCTACTGTATTCATGAATACAGTAGCAAAATTCGCCTAAAAATAGGGGAGTCCAGCTGTGCGACTGTATTCGTTGTATTCGCGCTATTGTATTCATGAATACAGTAGCGGAATTCGCTTAAAAAAATAGGGGAGTCCAACTATGCGACTGTATTCGCACAGTAGTGGAATTTCGCCTAAAACTAGGGGAGTCCAGCTGTTTAATAACATAAAGAGGATCAATTAGCGTGTATCGCTCCTAATTTAACTCAACAAAATCGATTCTACATAAATTTCGTTGCTACTGTGTTATATTCCATGTATTCACACGGCTGTATTTATAAATACAGTGAGGTAATCAAGAAATAGGGTGTATACCGTGCTATTCAATTCGACTGTATGCATTGTATTCAATTCACAGATATTCATTACTCAGAATTATACATTGTATTCAATTCACCGTATTCAATTCGACTGTATTCAAACAACAAAAAATAAAGAAAATACAGTGATATTCGGTTGTATTCAAAAAATACAGACCTGCGGAATACATAAATACATGTGAAAAAATAATATATTTATATAAAAATATAATATATTTGTACAGAATACAATGTATTTGTATAATTGTATGTGACTAAATAACAAAAAAGAGAAGAAAGTTTGTCAGAGATGGCGTTAATTTCCGGCCAAGCAAAAAACTGTATACATTGTATTAAAACTAAAAATGGAGATGAACAAAAATCTGGCCCTTAAATCTTCTCCGGGGTAGCCATGGCCAGATCTGTTCGCCTAAGAGAATGAGCCAATAGTGGATGATGACGCCGACGATTCTGACGCCGACAACGATTCTGACGACAACCACGATGATGACGTTGACGATTGCTGATTTGATGGAGAAGAGAGAGGATTGAGAATCTTGTTGATAGAGAGAGAGAGAGAGAGAGAGAGAGAGAGAGAGAGAGAGAGAGAGAGAGAGAGAGAGAACATAATTGGCGTATATTGAGAATCTTGTTAAGAGAGAGAAGGAAGAGAGAGAAAGAGCATAATTGGCGTATTTCATGCCTTAATGATAGGTATAAATAAATACATATTTTGCTATAAAATAGAAAAGTTAGCTGTAATTAATAATATTTTGAAATTATTTTGGTTTATAATAAATAGGGTGTAATAGTTATCTATAGATGGTAAACTTTCCTATATGCAATCAATATCTCACTTCCAATTCTTTTGTACTTCCCCTTCCTGGTTTCAATGCATACAGTAGAACCTCTCTAAATTAATATTGTCGGGACCATGAAATATTATTATTTTGTAGATGTATTATTTAACCAATAATTAATATTTATTAATTTAAAGAGTGTTTTTCAGATTCAATGAAGGTTAATTTTGATAACATCAAAATCATTGTATCTTACTAATTTATGTATCATATTTATTGAATTAATATAAAAAATAAATTCATTATATATAAAGTATAATGTATGATGTATGATTGTAACGATTCGGGCGGTTGTTTTGAGAGTTAGAGCCCGAACTCCTATTAACTGTTTTTCCCATATCTATTTCTGTTATTGTGACTTGCCGGAATATTTGGTTTTGAGTTTCGGAGTGTTTTGGGACAATTAGTCCCTAAATGAGACCTTAAGTCTTAGAATTTGGACCGTAGTCGAAACTGTGTGAAGACGGTTCCGGAATAGAATTTCGTCGATTCTGTTATCTCTGTTGGGTGATTTTGGGATTAGGTGCGTGTCCGGAATGTGTTTTGGGGGCCCGTAGCTCATTTAGGCTTGAAACAGTGAAAGTCGAATTTTTGGAGATTTGGACCGATAGTAAAAATTTTGATATCGGGAAAGTTGGAGTAGGTCCGTAATGTTGAATATGACTTGTGTGCAAAATTTGAGGTCATTCGGACGTGGTTTGATAGGTTTCGGCATCGGTTGTAGGAATTTGAAGTTTCAAGTTCTTTAAGTTTGAAATAGAGGGTGATTCATGATTTTAGCGTTAGTTGATGTGATTTGTAGGCTCAACTAAGTTCGTATGGTATTTTAGGATTGGTTGGTATGTTTGGTTGAGGTCCCGGGGGCCTCGGGTGAGTTTCGAGTGCTTAATGGATCAAAAGTTGGATTTGAGTTGCTGCTGAAGTCTTCAGGCATCTGTCATTTTCGCACCTGCGGTGGAGAGACCGTAGGTGCGTGATCACACGTGCGTAGAGGCAAGCGAAGAATCGGAAAAATGAAGGAGTGCCAGGGGTCGCAGGTGCGAGGTGAATTCCGCATCTGCGATTCCCGCAGATGCGTTAGGGTCATCGCAGGTGCGCGAGGTCCGCAGAAGCGGAACGGATTTTTGCAGGCGCGCACGCACAGGTGCGGCCCTTTCATCGCAGGTGCGAAGGCAGTGGGGGTAAGTGATTTGCGCAGATGCGCATATTTTGCCGCACAAGCGCACCCGCAGGTGCGAGCCCAGGCTCCGCAGGTGCGGAAATACTTGGGTAGTAGTTAAAATCGAAGGGCTTCGCGACTTTTGTCATTTTTGGACTTTGTAACTCGGTTTAGGGCGATTGTTGAGAGAATTTTCGAGAGATTTCTTGAGATAAGTCCCTTGTGCTTATGTTTTATTAATAATCTTGCTTCCCTATGTATTTTTCTACCTAGTTAGTGTGTATTTAAGGTGAAAATTAGGAATTTGAGGCTAGGGATTTGGAAGTTTGATTTGTGGATTTGGAGGACCAATTGGTGTCGGATTTTAGTAAATTTGATATAACTAGACTCGTGAGTGAACAGGCTTTCGTATTTTATGACTTTTATCCCATTCCGAAATGTGGGCTCCACGGGCGATTTTTGAGTTAATTTTGAAATTTTTGTTAAAATGTTGATTTCGTTAATTAGATGAATCTATTATTGTTGTATTTATGATATGTAATTACTTTGACTGGATTTGGGCCATTCAGAGCCGGATATTCGTGGAAAAAGCATTGTGATCGATTGATTGAGCTTGGTTCGAGGTAAGTGGCTTGTTTAACTTTGTGTAGGGAAAATCCCCTTAAGATTTGGAACTATTGTGTTATGTGAGCGTCGTGTACGTGATGTGACGAGTACGTACACGGGCTAGTTGTGGTAAAACCCGGTTTTCTTACTGAGCAACATATTTTTCTGTTATTTTGAGTTATACCATTTTAATGAGTACTAATCTATTTTAATTCTTAATTGAGTTATTACAATATGTGTAGCTATCATGTTTAGTCTAATACAACATGTCTACGTGTCTTAATTGTTTATGTGAATTATTTGCAGCATGCTTAGTGAATTTCCTACTTCTTCCCTCTCTGGTACTTAGTCTAAATTGTAAGAATTTCGTGATGTAGTTGTATTTCTATCATTCGCGCTGCATATTTACTTTGGGACTACGGAATGGTATTCCGGGAGATCCCTTGTACTGCATATTTACTTTGGGAATACGGAACGGTATTCCGGGAGATCCCCCTGTACTGCATATTTACTTTGGGACTACGAAATGGTATTGCGGGAGATCCCCCTATACTGCATAATTATTTTGGGACTACGGAACGGTATTCCGGGAGATCCCCATGTCTTGCATATTTACTTTGGGACTACGAAACGGTATTCCGGGAGATCCCCCTGCACATTTACTTTGAAACTATGGAACGGTATTCCGGGAGATCCCCCTGCACATTTACATTTGGGACTACGAGACGGTATCTCGGGAGATCCTGTATTGTGTTTATGTGTACTGAGTTGTTACCTTCTATGATTTCATTTTTGTTAAATTTCAACCTTTATTTTATTGCAGTATTACACTCTATATTATTTTATTATATATTTACCAGTAGGGCCCTGACCTGACCCCGTCACTACTCGACTGTGGTTAGGTTTGGCACTTACTGGGTACCGATTGTGGTGTACTCGTGTTACTCTCTGCATATATTTTTCGTGTGCGGATCCAGGTGCATCTTATCAGCCGCACTATCAGTGAGTCGGGACAGCTTTGGAGACTTCAAGGTATATCTGCCGCATCCACAGACCTCGGAGTCCCTTTCTACTCTTTTCCATGTCCATTATCTTTTGTATTTTTTCTTGTTAGACTCTGATGTATAGAGACACTAGATCTTTCCTTCTGTAATTTGTGATTCATGATATTCCGAGTTTTGGAATTTGTTGTGTATTTTGAATAGTTGGTTAAATTTATATTTTTATTTCATTATTCTGTAAAATGTTAGGCTTACCTAGTTGTAGAGACTAGGTGCCGTCACAACATCACACAGAGGGAAAATTGGTTCGTGACAATGATTCATTGTAATATTTTTTTTGATTCATTGTAATATTCATTGTAATTAATAAACCATTGTAATATTCATTGTAATTAATAAATCATTGTAATATTCATTGTTTCTTAATAATTAAATATTATTCATTGTATTTTACTAATTATCTTAAGGTCATGATTAATGATCTCAATTGTCGTAATAAAATAGATGTCACCGTTGGATTACCCGTGTGAAAATGATACATGTTCAGAGGTCTAGAGCTTAGAAGAAATTGTGGATACAATTGGAGAAAACAATGTTGATGATGAAGTTGAAGACGATACAATACCTTTGGAGCCAGTTACGCGTAAGAAAGTACTTATCGCGTCTAGAACTCTTCACATCAGCATTCTCCCTTCCATCTATCTTTAATTGAATTGTGAAACTTTCTCCCCGAGCTGCAGAACTTTTTTGGTGTAGTTCGAGACGACAACACCGAACTTTTTGATGCAATAAAAAAAGTTAGTGATGAGCTTCAACTAGATTTAAATTTTAAGAAAACTTAAAAAATACTAGAATCATATTTCACTAACTTGTCTTCGACATATTTGTAATTTTAAAGAATTATTAACTTATAATATTAATGGTACCATATATTTATATAGGGGTCTTCCGAAAATATATTATCTTATCGAAATCAGTGATTATTTTCACTAGTCCAAGTCAGGACCGGAGAAAAATATTATCTTAAAAAGTTTATTAATTTATCGAGTATTAATTTAGAGAGGTTCTACTGTATATCAGTATGAGCTTTTTGTTGAACTCATATATTACTTACATAGTTGTAGAATTATAAAGCTAAAGTATTAATGTTATAACTATTGATAAAACTTAAAAGTACTATATCAAACACATGCTAGGAGGGAAAATACATGCATATGAGGTAGACATGAATTCACAGTTTGATGTGAATTAAATCTAAATTATCCTGATCTCATTACTGAATTTATTATCAAGACATTCTTAACACTACTAATTAAATATTACTCCAACAGTTACATTTCAAAGGCTCTGCACTTGGCGCCACCAATGTATTTCACTAGTAACAGCCGAACCTAACCATTCCTTCTTCTGCTTCTTCCCCTAATAAAAACACAGGAAATAGTAATCCCC
>AWOL01S0034133.1:62021-91659 GCA_000715115.1 Nicotiana otophora | reverse complement strand
CCCCCATTTGGAAATATTTCAAATTGGATTTTCTTCCTTTCCATTTTTCATATGGAATGGATTGTGTTTTGCTATGGGGAACGCAAATGAGTATTCAGTTAGCTGTAAGTATAGCTTCCCCCCATAAGTTTTGGGTAAACCAGAACTTTATCAACTAGGCATTCATCGTCTCCTTTGACGTTCTATTCTTTCTTTCCGCAATTCCATTAGATTGCAGTGACTAGGGGGCGATCGTTTGGTGAATAATTTCATATTCCAAACACATTTCTTCAAAAAGAGATTCATATTCGACGCCCCTATTACGTTGTTGAGCCAACCACAAGAACTATTATTTGTGTCACGACAAGGCCAGAATAAATGGTGAAGTTTTTAATCTTCAAACCAATCTGACATAATCAGAATTAATAAATGGTGAAGTTTTTAATCTTCTAAGCGAGTAATATCTAATACCGGATGTAATAAACGGTGAAATTTTTAATCTTCAAATCAAATAATAAATTAGAATAAAAAATCACAAAGATTTTAATCTTCAAGACGAGTAGAAAGTCACTTAGACTTTAATCTCTGACAAATAAGTAGAAAGTCACAAAGATTTTAGTCTCAACGAACGAGTAGAAAATCACGCAGATTTTAATCTCGAAGCATGAGTAGAAAATCACGAAGATTTTAGCCTCCATAACGGGAGTAAAACATCACGAGAATTTTAGTCTCCGTAAATAGTGTAAAAAAATCACGAGAATTTTAATTCTCTTTCCAAATAGTTTTCCAACTAAACCATTATAACACTTTAAACAGTTTGATCTCTTTCTCTGATCAAACACACACACACACACACACACACACATATATATATATATATATATATATATATATATATATACACACATATTATCATGATCTCAAGAATATTTTCAAGTATTAATGTAAGTCTAATTCATGTCTTACAATCTTGAAAATAATGTCACATAATATCATGCATGCTACCAAATTATATACCAACTAATATATTTTATGGCATGCAAATAGAATATACTTTGAGATCTTCATGTAATGAGCATCTATCCCAACATGTATAGAAATTAAATTTCATAAATCACATAGGATAGAAAATTAAAACGACGAAAGTAGAACCCGATTTTGATGACCACTTTCTTCTTGGATCGTGACTTGTTTGTATAGTTCGATTTGGAATCATAGACACCGAATTGGCCGTGAATTAAATAGTCCTGAACACATTCACTGGACAATTCCTGCCGGAAAAAACCACAAAGCCATTTGCAACATGTGCAACGGTTGATCACATCCCTTCACACATCAGCCGCATCGATCCTTATTCGATCCAAAAGACTTCCTGTTAATGATTCATATTTAAATAGCCGTTGCTATTCTGTCAAACATCGAAGTCAGATTCACTGCCTTTCATGGCCTCTTTTATTCCTTTAATCTTTGGCCAAGGAAATTTGGCCTTGTTCGCAAAACTGTATCAATTTCCTAATTGCCAAACCAACGTGAATTTCAAAGGAGAAAATCACGAACAAATCTCAATCTTTCTTACCGATCCATACGAGTCCATTATAATTCCTTAAATCACATCAGCATATAATGTTCGAATGTGATGAATTACTCCAGCAATTACTAATTTATAATGCTAGAAAGAAACAAGTCAAGAAACACAAAATTTACGAAATTCAGATTCGAACATATCAAAGGCATTCCACAAAATTTGAAGAACCAAAAGTTTTGTACTTAACTGAACTTGTTTCTTTCGATGTATTCCCATCTTTGAATACTAAAATATTTTTCTCTAAAATTGCATGGCACTAGATTGAAATGCTATAACACTGATTTTGTCATTTCCATGACGTTAGCGTTGAGTTTTTCTTCTTTTTATCTCAATAAAAAGATGTTAAGACGAACAACAGAAAATAAACTATTGGTATTCTGTGTTTAAAATCAGAAAATCATATAAAGTAAAAGAGAAATAGAAATGCATAGGAAAAACAAAATTAAATCCGAGCCCACTGAATTCAAAGTGTGTCCTTAAGGAATTTAATTCTCTCACTGTTGACCAAAGTATACGGATTAATTCCTCCCAGGATAGAACGGAATAACTATTCTGTGATAGTTGCACTTCAAATCACAGAACTTCAGCGAACTCAACAAACGGAGCAAATCACACTTGACACTTATGTTTATTTAGAAAATAATGCAATGTAGAAAAGACGAGAGAAGATTTCAGATTTTTCATCTCTTAAAAATGAGGCCAAGCCTCTAAATTTATAGACAAAGGAAGGGTGATATAGAGAGGTGCAATCCAAAAGGTGTCTCTTCCATTTCTCATTCACACCCTTTAAAGAAAAAACGCAACACAAGTTAGATAGAGAAAATGTCATCGAAGGGGTCGTTTGGTTCAAGGGATCACCTGGGATAAAATTTATGCCATTAAATTTATCCGTATTTGGTTAGAGGTAGTAGCTAAAATCAGCACTAATTTTATATTAAAATCTTGGTACATATAAAAGGTGGGATGGATTATCCAGATTATAATGTTGGTTATAATCTCAGGATTATATAATCCTGGTTTTGAACCAAACGACCCCTAAATATTTAAATGAAGAGTTATGAATGTAGTGACTAGTGAGAAAATGAATATAGGATCTTACTATTAGTTGAATGTTGTCTATAATGACGTTACAAAAGAGATGTCATATAAATTGAAACGAGGAATAGGTGATTAGGAAACAAATTGTTTCTGCAGAATGATTATCTTGATGAAATTATTTACTGGTGTTTGATACTTTTATTGCCTCGTAATTATTGGAAACAGATCTCAAGTTTTGTAAAGAGATAATAAATATGAGTTTAAGTAGCGGGTGATATTAAGGAGTTATATATGTGGTAAATATATATGCAGTAGAATGTTGGAAAAAACTTACTGTAATTAACACCTAGTACTTACTGATGTGTTGTACATTACACCTAGGCAATTTCAAGAGAGGCAAGAGCAGTATACAATACTGGTGAACTAAAGGGAATGAGTTTCTTTGCACCAAATATAAACATTCTAAGGGACCCAAGATGGGGTAGAGGTCAAGAAACAGCTGGTGAAGACCCGATGATGGTAGGAAAATACGGAGTGGCATATGTAAGAGGACTTCAAGGCGATAGTTTTCGAGGTGGGAAGCTCAAAGATGGGCATCTTCAAGCCTCAGCTTGCTGCAAGCACTTTACAGCTCAGGATTTGGATCATTGGAATGGCCACTATCGTTTCACATTCGATGCTCAGGTACCTGATATTCATTGTTTCTTCTGTTTCAGGATTATGTTGTACATACCTTTCATATATCCTAGTTTTTGGAATGTAGATGCTAAAATCCTGCTCAGGCTAATTTTGTTTGTATGCTGAACGATTACAGATGACAAGTTTCATATTGTTGTCTAAAACAATGTGTCATTCAGGTTACAGCACAGGATATGGCAGATTCATTTCAACCACCATTCAAGACTTGCGTAGAACAAGGAAAAGCCACCAGTCTAATGTGTGCTTATAGTCGTCTAAATGGGGTCTCTAACTGCGCTAACTATGATCTCCTGACTAAGACTGTCCGCGGACAATGGGGTTTCAACGGGTAAAAAGTTAGATAAGCAAATGGATATTTGTTTCTACTACATTCATGAGTAATCTAAGATGCCACCACCACAAGACTAACTGCTGTCTATTCCTGAAAAGTTCCATTGTATCAGATTGCGACGCAGTTCAGGTTATGCATGATCACCAGGGATACACAGTTGAAGATGCAGTTGCATCTTCTCTCAAAGCTGGTAACTGATCCTTTCTCTGCTTTAATTTTGCTTTAAAAAGAATGAATGTCTTGTCTGTTACTTGAATTGGAGGAATATGCATTTGAAATGCATACCATATCTAATTAGAACTTATTTCACTCCTTATTGTTAATTAGCAACTTCAATTGGAATGTTCATTGATCTGAACATCCTGTAGTCTAAAAGTAATAATATCCACTAGTTACTCTTTATGTGCTTATATAAAACCTATTTACTGGTGATAAAGCTTGTACTGATATATAGACAAGCAACAACTTGTATCAAATGACATATGTCTTCACAATATGTAGAGAAAAGGTGTGATTTATAAGTTCTCTCCAGGCTAGGCCAACTTAATTCATCAGAACTGTTTGACTTTTTCCTTGTCAGCTGAAATTCAGGTATGGATGTAAACTGTGGTTCCTGCGTGAGAACCAACGCAAGATTAGCTTTGGAGAAGAAGAAATTACAAGAATCCGATATAGACAGAGCTCTTCGCAATATCTTCTCTATTAGAATGAGATTAGGAATATTCAATGGTGACCCAAGAAAATTGGAATATGGAGACATTTCAACAGCAGAGGTTTGTAGTAAAAAGCACCAGGATCTAGCCCTTGAAGCAGCAAGAAATGGAATTGTCCTTTTGAAGAACTCTCCCAAACTCCTTCCACTTTCTAAGATCAAAACCACATCACTTGCTGTAATAGGTCCAAAAGCAAATGATGCTGAATTACTTTTAGGTAACTATGCAGGCATTCCATGCAAGAATGTTTCGTTACTCCAAGGATTTCAGCACATAGTGAAAAACATACACAACCATACGGGCTGCAACTTTGTCAACTGTACTTCTGCTGCAACACATGAAGCAGTTGATGTTGCTAAAAAGGCACAGTATGTTGTTTTAATAATGGGATTAGACCAGCGAATGGAGAGGGAGAGCTGGGATCGCACAGAACTCGGGCTGCCTGGCCAGCAAGAGACTCTTATTAAAGCAGTAGCCAAGGCTGTTGCTGAACCTGTTATACTTGTGTTGGTAGGTGGAGGTCCTATTGATATTTCTTTTGCCAAGAACAACCCGAAAATCGGAAGCATCTTGTGGATTGGTTATCCTGGAGAGGCTGGAGCAGCTGCACTAACACAGATCATTTTTGGAGAACATAATCCAGGTCAACTTGAGCATCAACAATCTTAGTACTTCTCTCTTTACTACTATAAGTAATATTTTGTTGGAAAACTTGTTTAATATGCAAGATCTCACATTCTTTGCAGGGGGCAGGTTACCAGTGACTTGGTATCCTAAGGAATTCACAAAAGTACCAATGACAGACATGAACATGAGGCCTAACTCAACGACTGGATATCCCGGGCGAACGTACAGATTTTACAAAGGGCCAAAAGTTTATGAATTTGGCTATGGCCTTAGTTACACAAGTTATTCATACAAGATTGACTCTGTCAATCATGACAAGGTCTACTTCAATAGCCTAAAGACAGACAAGGCACGAAAACATGGTTCACTTCTTAATGTAGCAGTTTCAGATATTGGATCAGAGGCTTGCAAAAAGGCTAAGATTTCAGTTAAGATTTTGGTGAAAAACAAGGGAAAGATAGCTGGTAAACACCCTGTATTGTTGTTCCTTAGGCATTCCAAGGTGAGAGATGAGGTTCCAATAAAGCAGTTGATTGGATTCAAGAGTGTACATTTAGATGCAGGAGAAAAGACCAAAATCAAATTTGTGGTGAACCCTTGTGAACACTTCACTAGGGCTAATGAATATGGTATATCAGTAATTGATGAAGGGAAATATTATCTTGTTATGGAAGATAAGAAGTATCCTGTTACTGTATTCATATGACCCTTTAGATCACATATAGGAGTCCTAATAACAAGTTAATGTGGAATTGTAGTGTTCATCTCCTTTCTTAGTCCACCTCACCTACTTGTATTTTTATCTGGAAATTTTATATTGGCTTCAGTTGATCTTAGTCTCTTAAGCAGAATAAATGTTAATTTCTTAATTTTATTGTCTTTGATTAGCTGCTATTCCATCTTCCTAAAAGATAATTTGAGTAAGGTGGATAAAGATATAGTTGGTCTAATAAGACAGTTTCTATGTGACTTTTCATTTCATTTGTTTGGAGTCAGAGAAATCTTTGACTGAGTAAGCATCTTGGTAATGTTTTGGTATACAAAAAAATATAATTTAATCTTTTATTAGAGGTTGATAATTTCATAATAGACTTTATAGAAGAAACACTAACGAGGGACAAGAGTAAAAAAGAAAATAAAAATAAAAATGGGGTATAGTGATCTTGTCAACTTATCATTCAGATGATCCCAATCCAATATTTTAGATTAAACTATTCAATCTATTTATAAACAGAATAGGTAAATTTTATTGAACTTCAAGAAAATGGATCTCTTCAGAAGGGATAACGAACTTTAATTGGGACGCGGGGGTGGATACATTGATTTTCTTTAAATCATTTGATATTTGAAATCCGCTAGTTCATTTATATTGCTCGAACCAAGATATTTGGTTAAAGATGAATAGATACCGAGCATCGCACCATACTCCTTGAGGGTAGGAAGTATCATTGAATAGGTCTAGCTTTTTCTTATTTTTTTTCTTTTTCACACTTTGTATCAGCACACTACTTCTGACATTATTCATTTGTATATGGGTAAATGTCATGATCCAATTTATAGTTATAGTAATCTAGTAAATTTCACTCTGAACAAAATTAAATTGCGTGGAGGGAATAAAAAGAATTAGAATAGGAACATGATAAGCTATGTGTTTTTTATTTTGATGATTTGTCAAACTTCATGAGAGAACCAGATAGGGAACCTGATACAATTGGTTCTTCAGCGTTCAGAGCAACTAGTCAAATGCCTGATTTAATTCTCAATGAAATAAGATAAGGAAACAGCAGAGGGAACATATAGGGATCAATTCCTCCGGTCACAGTACAAGTCAACTCTACAGATGTTAAAGTTGTTGCACTGTTCTCGCAACAGTACATCAGCACTGTTGAAGCGTGGTGTGAACCGGACACTCTTGCATCATCTTTGATGACCTTACTCAAATTCTATCAACAGGAGGTAAGGGATTTCTAAACACACTTGCAAAACCTAAATATTGAATTCTCTCAAGTGTACAGCTGCCCTTATTCTCTGAGACATTGAAGAACAAAGCAGCAACATAACAAAGGACCAGATCTCGGCATTGAATATATCGTGTGTCCATTAGTATTGTTGTGTCTTTGTCTTGTGTTATTAAATTATAATTCCTATACAGCTTTTCAGAGGCATCCATAGGACAACTTTTAAACTATTATCTTTGTGGTTGTTTTGACTAGAGTTAGTCAAGTGGTTAGCTTTATAATAGAGTTATTATAAAGAGGCTTGCAATATAGTTATTGTGAGTAGGTGAGAAATTAAGAGTTTAATTCCTAGATTGCAATAGGTTGTAATCTAAAGTTTGCTCAGTTAGTGAAGTTGAAATCCTACCAGTGTAGGTCGTGACTTTTAATCATGTGAGTTGGGAGATTTTCACGTAAATATCATTGTGTTCCTTACTTACTGGTGAGTACTGTGGGAAGTGATAGAGAACCAGGTTCTCTATATAGTTTGGTGGACCCTTAGTTTTTCTCAATTGGTATCAGAATGGGTTCTTTCTAAAATGTTAACACCTAGAAAGGATCAACATAGCTACTCCACCAAATTTCGAAGAAGGACAATCAACCTAAAGACCACCAAGATTCAATGGACAATACTATGGTTGGTGAAAGACAAGAATGCATGATTTTATTATGGCAAAAGTTTCAGAGCTTTGGGATGTTATCTCTGATGGACCCTTCGTCCCCATAAAGACCATTGGCAAGGGAACAGTTACATTTTCAAAGACAAGGAAGGAATATAATGATGTTGATTGGAAGGCCATCGAGAAAAACTTCAGGGCAAAGACGATCCTCATTTGTGGTATTGGACCAGACGAGTACAACCGCATCTCAGCGTGTCAATCTGCCAAGGAGATCTGGGAGGCTTTCCAAACTGCACATGAGGGAACCACTCAAGTCAAGCTGTCAAAAATTGGCACGCTTACTACTGAGTATGAAATCTTCAAGATGAAGGAGGATGAGTCTATTCAGGATATGCATACTCGTTTTACCTCCATCATCAATGAGCTCCACTCCCTGAGATAAGTTATCCTAAGAAACAAACTGGTCAGAAACATACTCACTGTATTACCAGGTTCTTGGGAGAGCAAAGTTAATGTTATCACATAAGCCAAGGATCTGCAAAAGTTGACCATTGATGCACTCATTAGAAATCTGAAAACCTATGAGATGAAAATAAAAGGATCTTTAAAGAAGAGAACCCAAAAAAGAGAAGAGTCTGGTTCTCAAGGCAGACAACAGTGACTCAAGTGGTGATGACACAGACATGGCCTATCTTACTCGGAGATTCTAGAAAATGGTTCATAGAAATAGAGGAATCCCCAAGAAAGGCAATTCTAGAAGAAATACCAAAGGGTATGATTGTTGTCACAAGTGCGGAAAGCCATGACATTTCATCACAGAGTGTCCTCTCCACAAGCAGGAACACTACAAACACATCGTGGACAAGGCGGTTAAGAGGAATCCGGTCCCCGACAGAAAGTTCAAGAGAAGAGATATCATTGATAATGTTATGAAGCAAGCTCTGGCGGCCTGGGGAGATTTCTCTAGTGAATTTGAAGGTGATGATGAACAAGGAGACACCTCCATGATGGCCATTGAAAGCGAAGCTGTAGAGTATGACTCCATATTTGCACTGATGGCAAAATCTGATGAGGATGAAGATAATGATGACAATGAGATAAACTTTCTAGACGTTCAAAGAAATTTGAAGTCTTATTCTCAAAAGAAACTAGTATCTTTAGCTAATATTTTAATTGATACTTATCACAACCTCATTAATGATAAAAATATTTTAACTGAGGAAATCGTAGAGTTAGAACAAGAGAGAGATGATTTGGCGGTTATAGTTGTAGATCTGAAGGAAACTGTGGAGGAAACAAGGAAAGCAAATATCCTTTTAAAAAATTCAATGGAAAGTTACATGAACTCCTCTAAAGGAAAGAAAGTGGCAAGTGAGGTACACCTTAATGCCACGTCTTTAGTCTTGAACTAAGCACATGTGCGGCACTTGAAAACTTGCTCACGATCTTGCACAACTCGCTCATCATCTTGCAATGCCAAGTAAGCCTTACTACACTAAAGATCGCTAAGGAATGTTAGAACATATGAGAATTGACAAATGAAACTTTTGTATTAGAGAGAACTTGATTGTTTTTCTTGATGAATTACAAATAAATGGCCCCCTTTATATACTAGTCTCCTAGGGGCTAGTATGTAAATATTAATTGTTACATAATTCCTTAATATTTATAAGATAGGGGTTTTCTCTAGAACTCTCTACAAACCTAGAAGATTCCAAGAACTTTCATAGCAAATCCATAGGGATCTAGGGTCTTCCTAAGGAAGTGTCCATACTTCTCTAGAATCTTCTCACAAATGCTATCATTCCTCCTATGTAAGCTTTCACGTGGCATTAATATATGCCAAATGGCACCTATGTGGCAGGATGATGTGGCGGGTCATGACACTCCTCCCACCCAATTTTGTGCCGCCCTCGGCATAAAGCATCGACACGTATGCGTGCACCTCACCTTGGTGTCGTCGGAGATCTTTGTCCATTAGCCATGATGCTTTATGGAGCGGTTCGCCTTCCCATGTCAGAAGGTACCAATCACATTTCTTCTTTCCCCGTTTGTACTTTGGGACGGCTAGCAATGATAGCCTCGATCCTCCGCCTATTGGATGCCTCTCCTTGCTCTTGGCCTGAATCTCCTCATGACTCAACCAAGTCTATCAGCTTCTCAAGCATCGGGTCCATGCTTTCACTCCCTATTTGGCTGCCCTCCGTGATCCCAGCCTTGGAAGCAAACTTGTCCCCTCTGCTTGGTGCATCGTCTAGGTCTGATAGCGTGCTATCACTTTGTAACTTGCCATCCTCTTCAACTATGTCCGCCCAACGTTTCTTGCTACCACCAAGCTCTATTTGCTTGGCGCCAAGATAGGCTTTGGAATCCCCTACTTTCGGCTTAGATTCCAAGCGCATCCCCCCAATGCAGTCGGTCCCTCCTGTTAGCCTGTGTCACCCTTGTGTGCCTGAGCAAAGTTACCACTCATTGCTGCAAGCCTCCTCAAATCTGGGCACTCACTTGCCCGATGTGATCCTTTATAGAAGTAGCACTCTCCCTTAGGCACGTACTCGCTACCGTTTTTCGGCCCCTTGGCGGTTCTCTTGGACCCTGTCCGTTATGGGATAGCTCCTTACCATTACCCTTGTATACCTCGCTTATGCATTTCTCGTTGTCCTTGTCATGATCTCTCTTACCTCTCTCGGAGTTGCCTTCTTTGGACTTGGAAGGATGCATCTTAAAGTCAACGAGCGACTCGGCTACCCCTATGGCCTTGTCCATTTTGGCTACTTGATGTCTTCTTAAATTCTGCTTTGCCCAATTTTACAACCTATCCATGAAGTAGATGAGGAAATGTTCCTCGGACAATGAAGTGATTTGCAGCATTAAGGTAGTGAACTCGCGTACATACTCCCAAATTGTGGCTGTCTGGCGGAGCTCCCTTAGCTTCCGCCTAGCCTCATACACCACATTCATCGAGTAGAATTGCTTCTTCAACTCCTTCTTGAACTGCTCTCACGTCTCAATCTTGCATAGCCCTTTTTTCTATGTTGGCACACTTCCGACGCCACTCCAGCATGACAACCTCGATCAAGTACATTGAGGCATTGCGAACCTTAACAACCTCGTCATCCTCCTTGACTATCTCAAAGTACTTGTCCATCTTCCAAAGTAAGTCGTCCACCTCTTGTGCGTCCTGTGCATTGCCATAGTTCTTTCACTTAGGGACATTCACATTTATCCCTTTTGCAAGTACCACGCCTTTGGTAATTTCTGCCATGATTCCCTACAAAGCTTCCTTCTAGCAATCTTTTATCTTCTTTCTAACATTCCTTAGTCATAACCTTTGCTCTGATACCACGTTGTCACATCCTTAGTCTTGAACTAAGCACATGTGAGGCACATGAAAACTTGCTCACGATCTTGCAATGCCAAGTCAGTCTTACTACACTAAAGATCGCTAAGGAATGTTAGAACACATGAGAATTGCCAAAAGAAACTTTTGTATTAGAGAGAACTTGATTATTTTTCTTGATGGATTACAAATAAATGGACCCCTTTATATACTAGTCTCTTAGGGGCTAGTATGTAAATATTAATTGTTACACAAGTCCTTAATATTTACAAGATAAAAGTTTTCTCTAGAATTCTCTACAAACCTAAAAGATTCCAAGGGCTTTCCTAGCAAATCCGTAGGGATTTAGGGTCTTCCTAAGGAAGTATCCATACTTCTCTAGAATCTTCTCACAAATGTTAGCATTCCTCCAATGTAAGCTTCTACGTGGCATTAATATATGTCAAATGGCACCTACGTGGTTAGATGATATGGCGGGTCATGACATTAAGCTTGAAAATAAACTCAAAAATGTAAAATTGAGTCTTCTTGCTGAACTTGAAAAAAATAGACAACTTGACATCAGTTCCATATATAAAGGTAATGGAGGGAACATGCAAAGAATCAGGTTCCACAGGGCTAAAGCCCCTTATAACCCACACATCAAGTATGTTACCGTGCATGATAACTGGCTTTGCACTCATTGTGGTAAAACTAAAGGTGTTAATCGGGCCGGGCCAGCCCACTAATAACCCGGTTCGACCTGGTTCGATCCGGTTTAGCTCGGGTCAGCCCGGTTCGGTAAGGGGTGGGACGGGTTGGCTAGGTTTGGGGGTTTTGCCGGACGGGGTCGGGCCTTTTTTGGCTATCGGTGAAATCAGAACCCGGCTAGCCCTCTAACCCGTTCAAGGGTTTAACCGTGTTCCAGCCCGTTGGGCAACATCCATTTTTTGCACTTTTAGCCATTTTGGCCTATCCCCTTACTAAAATAACCCCTCCACCCCCTAATAATTGATAAATTACATTCTTAGCCTTTTAATAACTATAATTAGCCCCCCTCTTCTTCATTGTTTCTCACTACTTTCTCTCTTCTTCTACTCTAATTCTCTATCAATTTCTTCTTGATTATTGAATTATTTATTTCTCTAAAGTTTTTAATTAATTAATATTTCAAGTTTTATCAGTTATTTACGGTAGCCACTATAAAATTATAATTATCAAGTGAAGTGTGGTTACCATTTTTGTTAGGTTGAAGTTAAATCATGCCACGTGCTTCTAGCGTGCGTTCACGTGTTTGGGAATATTTTGAGGTGGTAGAAGAAAATGAAGAAGTTCGCAAAGTAGAGTGCAAGAACTGTGGTTGAGTCTTTAATGTTCGTCGAAAGTGGGAGGGCACAACTGGTTTAAGGAGGCATATCAAGGGTTGTCTTGAGCGTCCTCCAGGAATTCGTATTTATGTTTGATTTAAGATAATTTGTGTTATTTTGAATTTGTTAGACTTATTTAAGCTTATGTGTTGGTTTATAAGACAAGTTAATTTGAAGTATTACTATGCAATGAAAATATGAAATGAAAGACTTTGAAGTTTGATTCTTACATATTGGTCTTCTTAAATAATTGTATGTAGCCACTTAATTTTAATTTTCAAATTTTAAAATTCAAATTTCAAATTTCAAATTTAAAAGTTTAATTTTATTCCTTAAAATATTTTTTTTTATTTTAAAGTTTTCAAACACTTAAGTAACAATTACTTTGAACAAGAAAACATAATACACTAAAAAAGAATTTAAAAATATTAACCCGATTCGATCCGGACCCGATAAGCCCGAACCCGGACAGGCCCACCAAAATCCGTAATATCCCAGCCCACTACCAGCTCGGAACCCCGCCCACTAACCAGCCCCCCCCACTAACCAGATGAGCTATTTTTTTCATGTCTAGCCCGGTCCTGCCCGTCCGGTAAACACCCTTAGGTAAAACTAGTCATTACAAAGATTTCTGTAAAGCAAAGTTTCTGTCCTAACAAAAAATAAATTTTTTGTTGAAAAAGTATCCACTTCTAAGGAACTTGATTCTTTAAAAAAGAAATGTGTGATGCATGCATGGACAAAAAGAAGTCTGATTCGTCCATTCCCTTATTGCTAGGGACCTAAACTTGTTTGGGTTCCTAAGTCTAATCTCTGATTCTCTTGTGCAGGTAGTAGTGAAGGGAAGCAGTCAGAAATGGTACATGAATAGTGATTGCTCTAAACACATGACTGAAATAATAGATGATTTCCTTTCACTCAAGGCCCTGTAAGGTGGGAGTGTGTCCTTTGGAAATGGCAAAATATGATACATTCTGGGAGTTGGAAAGATTGGCAAAAAACTCTCACTCAATTGAAAATGTGTATTATGTGAATGACTTGAAATATAGCATGTTGAGTGTCTCTCAAATCTGCGACAAGGGAAACAAACTAGAGTTTGTGTCAAAATCCTCAATCTTATAACTGGTGAAGTGGTTATGATTGCAAAAAGGTTCAAAAATATTTATGTTACTGACTTTGGCTGTCTGAATGGTGGTGATCTGACATACCTGAGTGCCATTGATGATGATGAGCTATGACACAAAAGATTAGGGCATGCAAGTTTTTCTCTGTTAAACAAGTTGATCAAGAAGGACATAGTACGTGGACTGCCAAAGTCAAAGTTCAAAGATCACAAAGTGTGTGATGCATGTGTGAAAGGGAAGCAAGTCAGGTCCTTATTCAAACCAAAGAAGGAAGTGAGCACCTCAAGGCCACTGGATCTTCCTCATATGGATATGTGTGGACCTATGAGGATGCCTAGCTAAGGAGGA
This sequence comes from Nicotiana otophora, assembly GCA_000715115.1. Classification (NCBI taxonomy): domain Eukaryota; kingdom Viridiplantae; phylum Streptophyta; class Magnoliopsida; order Solanales; family Solanaceae; genus Nicotiana; species Nicotiana otophora. The sequence continues at coordinate 77,912 of AWOL01S0034133.1, read as the reverse complement.
AAGAAGTACATCTTCGTTATTGTTGATGACTACTCCAGATTCACATGGACATTATTTCTCAGGACCAAGGATGAAACCTTTCTAGTTTTTGCTGCATTTGTGAAGCAGATTGAAGTGAAGATGGGCTATAACGTTATGAGTATTAGATCTGATCATGGCACCGAGTTTGACAATACTAAATCCGATGAATTATGTGCTGAAAATGATATAAGTCACAATTTTTCTACCCCAGAACACCTCAACAAAATGGTGTTATGGAGAGGAAAAATAGGACACTTGAAGATATGGCTAGGACGATGCTAATTGATAGTGATGTGTCAAAGAGCTTCTGGGTTGAAGCAGTGAACACTACTTGTTATTTGATTAAAAGCTACATGATCAGGTCCCTGCTTGACAAGACCCCTTATGAATTGCTTAATGGGAGAAAACCAAAGCTGACTTACCTAAGAGCATTTGGACGCAAATGCTTCATTCTCAATAATGGTAAGAAGTCATTGGGTAAATTCGTTGCTAAAAGTGATGAAGGAATCTTTTTTGGTTACTCTTCTCAAAGCAAAGCATACAAAATCTACAACAAAAGGACTCAATGTGTAGAGGAAAGTGTACATGTGATCTTTGATAAATCTCACCACTCAAGTGGGAAAGATTCACATGATAAGGATGATCAAGATAGAGACTACTCAAAGGTCCCTGGAGAGGTTATTGGTATGGCAAACGGGAAGACAAATCTAATAGAGTAAAGTTAAGGAGATTAGTGAAGAAGAGGCAGCAGAACTTCCAGTTGATTTAGAGGAACCTACTCTATCCATCACAGCAACTGAAGCTGACAATAGAGTTGTTGATGTTGAATTAGGCACTCCTAATGCAGAGCAAAGAAGTGGCATTCATACTTCATTGATGCTAATGATGGGTAACACATGGAGGAACTCGGTCCCTCACGTTCTGAAACCCAGGTGTCTAACTGGAAGCACAGGAGCTCACATCCTCTTCAAAATGTGATCACTCCTTTGGACTCTGGTATACAGATTAGATCCAAGGCAAGAAACATGTTTGCTTTCTTAGCCTTTTTGTCTCAAATTGATCCAAAACATAACAAGGAAGCATTGAAAGATGCTGACTCGATTGCTGCTATGCAAGAAGAGCTCCATCAATTAGAGAGGAACAAAGTGTAGCACCTGGTTCCTTGGTCCTCAGATAGAACAGTGATTGGAACCAGGTGGGTATTCAAAAACAAACTCGATGAGTTTGGCAATACAACAAGGAATAAAGCTAGGCTAGTGGTCCAAGGTTATAATCAAGAAGAAGGTATTGACTACGATGAAACCTTTGCTCCCGTTGCCAGAATGAAAACCATCAGAATTCTTATTGTTTTTCCTTCTCATATGGAATTCAAATTGTTCCAAATGGATGTTAAGAGTGCATTTCTGAATGGATATTTGAAGGAGGAAGTTTTTGTCAAGCAACCACTTGGATTTGAATGTCATGAACATCCTGAACATGTATTCAAGCTTGACAAAGCTTTATGGATTAAAGCAGGCCCCTCATGCATGGTATGAAAGATTGTCCAGGTTCCTTCGGGAGAATGGCTTCACTAGAGGAAAAATTGACAACACTCCGTTTTTGAAGAAACGAGGGAGGAACCTGTTGATTGTGAAAGTCTATGTTGATGACATCATTTTTAGTGCAACAAATTATTTTCTGTGTGAGGAGTTTGCAAAGCTCGTAGGAAGTAAATTTGAGATGAGCATGATCGGGGAACTTAACTTCTTCCTTAGGTTACAAGTAAAGTAAATCTCTAAAGGAACTATGATAAGTTAGCAGAAGTACATCCAGGAGCTGCTGAAAAGATTTGAAATGAAAAGCTCAAAAAACATTAATACTCCTATTGCTACTGCCACTCGCCTAGACATGGATGAACCTGTTTTCCCTATCCATGAAACTATGTATATGGGTATCATTGGATCACTTTTGTACCTGACAGCCAGAAGACCTGACATTGTGTTTAGCATTGGGTTATATGCTAGATTTCAATCAAGTCCAAAAGAATCTCATTTGAAGGCTGCCAAGAGAATTTTGAGGTATCTCAAGGGAACGCAGGACCTGGTCCTCTATTATCCGTCAGGAGATAATTTTGATTTAATTGGGTATGTTGATGTTGATTATGCTGGATATCTGGTGGATAGAATGAGTATATCTAGAATGACATATTTTCTGGGGTCATGCTTGATCTCATGAGGAACAAAGCAACAAAACTCTATGGCCCTCTCTATTGTGGAAGCTGAATATGTGAAAGTTGCTTCCTGTTATGCCCAACTGCTATGGATCAAGAAACAACTGGATGATTTTGGTGTGTTTTTAGACTGTGGGTCATTGTTGTGTCATAACACAAGTGCTCTCAACATGGAAAAGAACTCGGTTCAGCATAAGAGGACAAAGCACATTGATGTGCGACATTATTTCTTAAGGGACAATGGAAAAATGACTCATCTGTATGAGGTTTTGCAAAATAGAGGACCAGGTAGCAGATATCTTCACCAAAGCACTGAGCAGAGAGCATTTTGAATGAAATAGTCTGGAGTTAGGGTTGATTAAGCTAAACTGAGAACCTGGTTCCTCGATCATTGGGTATGAAAGGATGGTAAGGTAAATTGCTAAAAAGTATTTTCTGGCAACTTCTAACTCAATTCTAGACCATTACAGGTAAACACACATGGCAACTATAGGACAAACAAGTGGCTAATGACATTGCAATTATTTGAAAGGATGATACTCATATTTTCAAAATTTGTTAGGGAACATGGTTCCTATGACTTAGGTTAGTAGTTCCTCTTACACTTATATGTATTTTGAACTGCTAGTGTGCCATATCATTAATTACCTCCACTTCTTCCTATACTTCTTAAACCCAAATGACGCATCCGTTACAAACTGACCCGACTACCCATCCATTTTTCCCACACTTAATTGTAATCGGTCCCTCGTTTCCTCTAAATACCCCAAAAGTCAGTCTCTCTCCTCACTATCAACATCAAACTCCTCTCTTATCACAAACCCTCTTCTGTGTGTCTTCTTACTCTCCAAATCAAACACGACTTCTCCACAATCTAAGTCTCTCAAAACCACTAAAGAAATCTCTGTTGTGTCTCTGTCTTCTGAGGCACAACTATATAGATTGGAGCCCCAAACTTTACCCACCAAAGCCCAAATTTCCAACCAACTCCTATTTACAGTATCCTCCCTTACACCGTCTGGTTCGGGTCCCCATTGCACCCGAAAAAGCCAAAATCCTAAAACGTTTGTTATTTCTCCCTCACCATCTGCTACTACAGAGAAGGTCAAATTAGAAGGGCCTACCTCTACTTCTCGCTTTCTCCAAACCACAGAAGAAATAGTGGAAGGAGATGAATGAGTAGAAGTGTCTAGTCAGCATGTTGAGGAAGAACTTATGGATGAAATTTTGGTTCCTAGTTTGGTGGATTGTGTGCTTGTGTCTGGTATTTCTAAAATTCCAAATGCTCAGGGGTTTGATCTGAATATTTCGTCAACATCAGGTAATGCTCCATCCTCTTTTACTGGTACTGCATTGTTGGGTAATGGGGGTGAGATATATGGAAATTCTTTGATTGTTATTGTGGAAGGTCTAGTTGGGGATTCTTTGACTGGTGATGTGGGTACTGGGACTCAAGGGGAAGAACAAGGAATGGGGACCAGGTGCCTCAAAGTGACCAAGCACTGTTGAGTACTACATGGGACCTACAGAGGGACCTGGTCCCTCTGCCCAATGGGGGCTTTCTGCTCCTACTTAGGATGAAACTCCCAGTTCTACAAGACAGCCCCTAGGCAGTGTTGACCCTGCCTCTTTTGCTCACCTTGATACAATCCCTTTGGAGGTTATGTACCCGGAGATAAAGTCGGTGTCTGAAGGAGAATCTGATTATAGTGAGAATGACTTATATGTAGCCCAGCTTCTAGCTTCTAGGAGTGGTGGGAAAGCCACAATAGATTTTGTTACCAAAAGACCTACCACTAGGCACCAGAAGAATACTACACTTGATAGTGAGTTGAGGGAGAATAAGGAAAAAAAGAAAAGGAAAGGCTTGTGAAAGGTAGACTCATTGATGAGGAGAGTGTGCCTCCGGAAAATGTGGTAGAGGTTAAGGATGAAGAAATGTTGTAGGAACCTGCTCCTCTTGTTAGGAAAACATCAAAGAAAGCAGGTTCTGTGAATCAAAAGAAGGTTCTATCTGAAAAAGATGGTGAAGTTGCTGAAGAAAAAGAAAACTGTAGAGAAGAAGAAGCCTCTCAGAAAGAGGTCAAGTAGCAGTGAGGAACCTGGTTTCTCAAAGAGGCAAGAGTAGAATTCTCTAAGCTTGAAAGAAGAGCAAATTTGAAAAAGTAGAAAGTTTTGTGGGGAAGAGTGTTCGATTATGAGATTCTTGATCGCTCTGGAATGAGGCAGTTGGTAGAAATCTGTGACTTCCAGAAGTTGACTCATCTTTTTGACATCAAGAGTCCATAAGTGTATGAGGAGGAGGTTCGCAATTTTTATGTTGATTTATTTTCAGTGGAGGGTGACACAATTTGCTTGAAGATCAATGGGAAAGATTTTGTGATGGATGAGGCTCTGCTTGGGGAGATTCTTGAGGTGCATACTGAAGGGCTCTCAACTATAGAGGGAACCTATTCCCCAGAGTTTAAGAAGATAATTATCAAGCCTCAAGTTGTTCAAATGGGAGAACGAGTGCACAAGAAGGCACTTCTGCGAATACCAATGGTTATTTGAATTGATGAACAAGGTCTTGCTACCTAAGGATGAGAGGAGATCCATGGCCTCTATAGCGGACCTGATTCTTCTGGAAGCACTAGACTCTTGCACTCCCATCAATTTGCCTGGTATTCTGATTGAGCATATGAAGAAAGTGGCAGATTTCAAGGATGACAATCATGGACTTCCATATGGGTTCCTTCTTACTAAAGTCCTTGAACGATTTGAGGTCCCCTTGGGGGGAGCATTAGTGGGAACCCGCAAACAAATGTTCACCATGATCACCCTGGAGGAGTGTGAATGTGTGGACAAGAAGGGAGGTATAGGCAGCAGCTCCACTATTTTTCAGCTCGTCGACGCTTAAACTGCTGCAAATGAGGAAATCAAGCGCCTAAAGGCCCAAAATGCTATTCTTGAGTCTAAGCTTAATCAAGCTAGCAAGGAACCTGGTTCCAGCAATGCTTAGGGCGAAGAGATTGCCTGCCTGAAAGCTGAAAATGCAGAGTTGAGGACCAAGTGGAGAACCTGAAGGAGCAACTGATAAACAATTAAAGGGCTGCTAATGCTCGCATGGACAGCCTCATCAAGGAGCTTGCTCCCTTGTCCTTCTGTTCCCCATCCAATGTCCCCTATCCTACCCCATAGACAGTTCCTTCTTCATCTTGCCTTGTCTTTTGCTGTCCTCCCCTATTGACTGTGGTACTCTAGTTTTCGGATTGTATATGTGTGTAATTATGGCACTGCTACTTTGTTTTGTTTTCTTTTCTTAAATTAATGAGCATCGTTGTCTATTTAATGCAATTCTTCACTCTTGCGTTCTGTTTTTAGCTATGATGTGTGCACACAAATGGCATGAGTCAACTTTGTTGGACTTCGTTTTTGCATTTACTTGTCTAATATTTTTTATGATACCAAAAGGGGGAAGAAAATCAAAAGTGAGGAAACATGTTCTCAAAGGGAATATGAAAATTCGTAGGGGGAACAATGTGAGATCTAGTTCTGAGAGGGAATATCAATTCTAAGTTTGTCATCATCAAAAGGGGGGAAATTGATAAGCTATGTGTCTTTTGTTTTGATAATTTGTCAAACTTCATGAGAGAACCAGATAAGGAACCTGATACAATTGGTTCTTCAGCATTCAGAGCAACTAGTCATATGTCTAGTTCAATTCTCGATGAAATCAGATAAGGGAACAACAGAGGGAACATATAGGGCTCAGTTTCTTCCGGTCATGGTATAAGTCAACTCTACAAATGTTAAAGATGTTGCACTGTACTCGCAATAGTACAACAACACTGTTGAAGCGTGATGTGTACCGGACACTCCCTTGCATCATCTTTGATAACCTAACTCATATATTATCAATATGAGGCAACAGATTTCTAAATACACTTGCAAAACCTAAACATTGAATTTGTGTGCAACCGCCCTTATTCTCTCTGAGACATTGAAGAACAAAGCAGCAACAAAACAAAGGACCAGATCCCAGCATTGATTATATCATGTGTCCTTTAGTATTTTTGTGTCTCTGTCTTGTATTATTAAATTGTAATTCCTATGCAACTTTTCATAAGCATTCATAGGACAACTTTTAAACCATTATATTTGTGGTTGTTTTGACTCGAGTTAGTCAAGTGGTTAGCTTTGTAATAGAGTTATTACAAAAAAGCTTATAATATAGTTATTGTGAGTAAGCGAAGGATTAAGAGTTTAATTCCTAGATTGTAATAGATTGTAATCTAAAGTTTGCTCAGTTAGTGAAGTTGAATCCTACCAGTGTAGGTCGTGGTTTTTAATCCCGTGAGCTGGAAGTTTTTCATGTAAATATCGTTATATTCTTTACTTATTGTTGTGTACTGTGGGAACTAATAGAAAACTGAACCAAATTATATGTATAGTTTGGTGGACCCTTAGCTTTCACGAGAACAAATGATTTATTACCATTTCTTCATGTGAGACAAGGATGATGGGTGATTTATTACCATTTCTACCCAAATTTTTAATCATAAATAGATGTACTAATATTAAACATGTTAAGTGGTCTAAGCTATTAATATCACTCATATGTCGTTTAGAAATCATTTCTTCCAAAACCAAACTCAATACTCAGAAATCTATTTTTGAATTTCATTGATTTTGAACCAAATGCTCTATCACGTTTGGTTAGGTGAAAAAGAAATCGACACATTTGTTCTGTTGCCACCACAAGAGTACGTCCCTAGTGATGTGACAAAACTCAAAAGCCACCGTTCCGATCATCCACTCACAACCTAGAAATGTAAACAATGTTTTCCGCTTATGGATTGCAGCTGTAGTTGCCGCTACTATGAATTAAGAAATTCTTTATTCGCAACAATAGCAAAGTTTCCTAAGAGGAAGAGAAGCCAGAAAAAAATAGAACAAGTAAAATGTAGGAGTGATGTACTTACTTTCCTTTTGAAGATAAAGATTAGAACAGTTTGTTGTATATGATGTAAAACTAGCCACAACTTTAGATAAAAGGAGCTTCCCCTATACTAGGATTATTAAATTGCTTAAGAAGGGAACATTCGTCTACATTAACAGAAAAAGGAAATCCGCATTGGTGGACACTGTGATGGCCTGAAACCAAAATAGGTACTACAGTAATACTTTTGTTTAAACACTTTTTAATTAATAGAATAATGTTGACTAATTTTAAAAGCTAAAGTACTAGATTAATACATCTTTTTTTAAATTTAACTCTTTTTCTTTATCCAAGTTTGAAGTCGGTTATAATCGTGAAGCTCTCTTGGTCCCGCGTCCAGAGACGAATTTAAGATTTAAATTCTATAAATTTAACTTTTAAAAAATTTCGTATTGAACAATTATATATTTAAAGTTATGGGTTCATCTCTATTATTTAATACAAGTTCAATAAATTTTTATATATAAACTTATGCTTCGCGTCAAAAGTTATGGGTTCAGCTGAATCCGTATCCATAATAGTTTACATCTACCCAAGGGCAGCCAAAGGGTCAAGCAACTAAAGCAAAGGCTTTAGGCCCCTTTTGTTTTCTACCCGTGCTCGGTATTTGTATTGAGACCCTGATTAATCTAGATTCGTACCGCGTAAGGCTTAGTAAAAGGGAGGACACATTTTAGCAGGATTTTTTTCATCCAAAGAACTCGAACCCGATACATTTACTTAATGTAAGAAGGATCATATTCATCTCACCACAATCTAAATTAGGGTCTAATTATATTGAGTATTTCAAAGTAAAAAATGTAATATTTTATAAAAAGTAAAGGTAACTCTTAGTTTAGTATTCATGTAGTCGTTAGAGCAAAAATTGGATAAAGAGAATTACTCCCGCTAAACCCTTATTACGAGTATAAATTTTTTTATTATTTAAATTTTACAATTGACATTATTAGTGAGGTACCTATATTATTCCTTCTTTTTACATTTCTAACTAAAAATGTGTTATAAACTTTTAGAGATCGTTTTTTAGTAGGAGTATCTTCCGTCCAAGTCTTATTTTTTATCCTTCTCATCAGAAAACATGTATTACATCCTTATATTCTCTTTCTTGGTTTCTGCAAAAAACAATTAAGTTTTCGATAAATCATATTGTTCTGTAATTTTATTTTATTTTTAATTTATAAAATGCAAGAGGTGAAGAGTACTATTGAATAAAATTATTTGTTTTTTCTTAGGTTTCAAGTGTTTCAACAAGTATATTGGAACATCAAAAAATTATCTTTATATCAAGTTATCAGCTTGACAAGGTGGGTTGCTCTGATGGTAAGCAACCTCCACTTCCAACCAAGAGGTTGTGAGTTCGAGTCATCCCAAGAGCAAGGTGGGAAGTTCTTGGAGGGAAGGATGCCGAGGGTCTATTGGAAACAGCCTCTCTACCCCAGGGTAGGGGTAAAGTCTGCGTACACACTACCCTCCCCAGACCCCACTAGTGGGATTATACTGGGTTGTTGTTGTTGTTATCAAGTTATCAGCTTCTTGAATATGATTCTATTACCTAAGATCAATAATATCTTAGGAGACATTAAATTATTTATAGAGAAAATATTATTAGCAACTTTATATTTCAAAAAGTTAGAAAAATAGACTTTAAATAAAAATATAAATAAATATGTATTTGTTTTCTAAAATGCCCCATATTAGGTCAGAAATGTTGTTAAAGATCCGCCCGGCCCGCACCCAGTACCAAATTCAGATAATGCAAACATGTGCCTAACAAATCTTGTATATTCTAATTATAGAACCGCATTAAAGTCTGTTGTGAACAAGGAGTAGAATAAAGGCATCACGGATCAAATTCATCATTGGCTAAATTAAGAAAAGTGGTATCTTTATTTATTTTTAATTTTAATTTTACTCACAAATATATAAGCGAGTGTTGTACAGAAGAAACACCATTAAACATACAAATTAAATGGGACACCCAATAACTGATGAAGTTGTCACCTTTATCTTCTTCTTCCTCAGTTGTATGCTCTTTATCAGCACTGAGTCAACTCAGCCTCCATTTTCATGTGACTCGTCAAATTCAGTTACCAGTTCATTTCCCTTCTGTAACAACTCCTTACCCATCCCCCAAAGGGTACATGACCTCGTATCACGCCTTACGTTGGACGAGAAAATACTACAGCTGGTTAATGCGGCACCGGAGATACCTCGACTCGGTATCTCCGCCTATGAATGGTGGTCGGAGGGTTTACACGGCGTTTCTAGGCATGGTAAAGGCGCGACTTTTAATGGCACCATTAAGGCTGCCACTATGTTTCCTCAGATCATTTTGACGGCTGCTACCTTTGATGAAAATCTCTGGTTTCGTATTGCTCAGGTACTTTAGTATATGGCCTTGATTTGTGGGCTGTCATTATATATGTTTGTTGAAAGCTCCAAGAAAGATTTCTTCAATTTGTTAGAGAATTCAGGTTCTTGCATGATAGTGTACAGACCTACAACAAAAAGTAACCACTATGTTAATTGCCCGATATGGTAATGTAGAAAATAGAGTAACAATTTGTAATAACCGATTAAATTCCACTGCTAGTAACAAAATACTTTACACTTTCATTGTATATAATTTGAACTCCTTAAATTTGATACTGCTAGTGCTTTAACCGGTTGTAAGTCTTGTAACATGTTAGTTACCATCTTTTCTGCTCGTTTGGTACGAGGGATAAGGTATAGTTAATCCCGGAATTAAATTTGAGATGAGGTTATTCACTTTTGGTTGGGATAAGATCACGGTATAACTAATCCCGAGACGAAGTTTAACTTATGTAGACTCGAGTTTGTAAAATATTTTTACACTATAATTAACGTCACTAAAAGAGTAATTACAGATGACTTAATGATCTTACAACTGTATAACATACATTAAAATTATATTTACTTGAAAGTATTGGTTTTAAAAAGTTGGACAAATTAAAAATTATGGGACAGAAGTAGTATGCCTTGCTTGATAAAAAAGGAAAACATTAGTTTGTTGAGCTTGTTGCTTTGTGTAGGCAATTGGAAAAGAGGCAAGAGCGGTATACAATGCAGGTCAGCTAAAGGGGATGACATTATGGGCACCAAATATAAACATATTTAGGGACCCAAGGTGGGGAAGAGGGCAAGAAACACCAGGGGAAGATCCTATGATGGTGGGAAAATATGGAGTTGCTTATGTAAGAGGACTTCAAGGTGATAGTTTTGAAGGTGGGAAACTTCAGGATGGATATCTTCAAGCCTCAGCTTGTTGTAAGCACTTCATTGCTCAGGATTTGGATAATTGGTATAACTTCAGTCGTTACACCTTCGATGCTCACGTAAGTCTTAACTAACTCTGTTGCTGCAGTCTGTTAGGATTATTTTGTTGATAGCTTTCAAATGTTCAAGTTTGTTGATGGAGGAAATTTCCATTTTTGGCATGGTTTGACATATTGACCCTGAATATGTCACACGGCTTGCATGTGAGAGGACATGTTGCAGACATAGAAGAACTGAAAGTAGCTTTAGATGAGACAATTCACACAATGCAATTAAGTTTTTAGATGAGCTGGTGTTCCCAAACTAATTCAACGAGAATGTTTACAAGCATAGTGTCAGCTAAAAGCTCTTCCTTTTTACCCCCCTTTAAATTTCATGTAAAAATTGATGCACAGGGAATTGGTTAATTACATTCTCTTATGGATGTTAATACACAATTAATTGGCACATGCATCTGCGGGTTGTGTTATTATCCATTTTCTCCCCTTAAAGCTTTTATTTCTGTGCTAATGCATGGAGCTATTCAGGTCATGAAGCAGGATTTGGCAGATTCATATGAACCACCCTTCAAGAGTTGCGTCGAACAAGGGAAAGCAAGCAGTCTAATGTGTGCTTACAATCTTGTTAATGGGATCCCAAATTGTGCCAACTTTGATCTTCTGACCACAACTGCCCGTGAACAATGGGGTTTCCAAGGGTAATATTTACCAAAGAGAAGAAAATGTTGAATTATGAGTTATTTCATTCCTAATTCAAATCTAACTCATATCTATAAGAGTAATGGTTGTATGTTATTTAAAGGTACATTGTATCAGATTGTGACGCAGTTGCTATTATGCATACTCATCAAGGCTATGCTAAAGAACCAGAAGATGCAGTAGCTGCTACTCTCAGAGCTGGTAACTGATCTATTTTCTGCTTCTATTACTTGCTGTTAAAACAACAATTTAGTCCCCCGAACCACATTTTCTAATGAACATTAAAAAATTATTTTACTTGTTTGTGAAATCGAAGATTGAAGCCTCACATCAATTATGTATTTGCATGCTTTGTCCCCAAGTGTTAAGTGTGACACAGTATGCACACCGTGAGAGAAAGTTTACTACTATAAGAAAACATTCTTTACTGCGCATGTGTTGAAAAATACAGGACCTTTGGCATGCCCATAACTTGGCTCATTCTGTCCTGAAACATAATAATCTTTTTGCTGATGATCTGTGCATTTCTATAATTGGCCAGCTTTCTTGCCCCTATTTATAAATTAGGTGTATATCTGCTAGTCCTTTATTCCAAAAGATCTTCTCTCTTTAAGCTTTTTGGTACTATTAGTCGATATTGAGATTGTTCTGGCATTGCATTTACATGCTAAAGCATCTACGATTGTGATTTACGAATTTAATACAATACCTTCTGTTGTCTAATCTGAATGTAGCAAAGATGAAAACTAACACGCATGGCTCTTCTTGTTAGTGATGAAATTTGTTCTAGTGGATGTAGTCAATTTCTACTTGTAAGACAAAATAATACATAAAAGAGAATGTAGATTAAATGGTGCATAATGCGACAAGATGTTGAAAAAAGCATGAAAACAAGGAATTTTATTCGAATTTACCCAAACTTCATTGATAGAAACTAAATGGACTTTGTTCTTGTAAATGAAATTTCAGGCATGGATGTGAATTGTGGTTCCTACTTGAAGTCATACACAAAATCAGCTTTAGAAAAGCAGAAAGTAGAAGAATCTGACATAGACAGAGCTCTTCACAATCTCTTCTCCATTAGAATGAGGCTAGGACTGTTCAATGGTGACCCAAAAAAACTGGAATATGGAGACATTTCTTCAGTAGAGGTTTGTAGTCAAGAGCACCGGGCACTAGCCCTCGAAGCAGCAAGAAATGGCATTGTCCTTCTAAAGAATTCTGCCAAACTCCTTCCACTTTCAAAGATCAAAACAACATCCCTTGCTGTAATAGGTCCTAAAGCAAATGATTCCGAAGTACTTTTAGGTAACTACGAAGGCTATCCTTGCAAGAATGTTACATTACTCCAAGGACTTCAGGAGTATGTTAAAAACACAACGTACCATCCGGGCTGCAATTTCGTCAACTGTACTTCTGCTGCAATAGACGAAGCAGTTGACATAGCGAAAAAAGCAGACTATGTTGTTCTAATAATGGGATTGGACCAGACTCTTGAAAGAGAGAAGCTTGATCGCACGGAATTGGGACTACCTGGTATGCAAGAGAGTCTCATTACAGCGATTGTGCAAGCTGCCTCAAAACCTGTTATACTGGTTTTGATGTGCGGAGGTCCAGTGGATGTGTCCTTTGCAAAGGACAACCAAAATATAGGAGCCATTTTGTGGGTTGGTTACCCTGGTGAGGGTGGAGCTACTGCATTGGCCGAGATACTTTTTGGCGAACACAATCCAGGTGAAGTTCAACTTCAATATTCCTTTTAATTGTTATGTATTGCTGAAATACATGCTAAACATGAAAGATTAAATTACATTTCAGGGGGTAAATTACCAGTCACTTGGTACCCTAAGGAATTCAACAAAATATCAATGACAGACATGAGGATGCGGCCTCTATCATCCACGGGATATCCAGGGCGCACTTACAGATTCTACAATGGGCCAAAAGTTTTCGAATTTGGCTACGGTCTCAGCTACACTGATTATTCTTACGCGTTCGCCTCTGTCAACCAAGATAAGCTGCATTTCAAGAACCTGAAGGTCAATAAGGCAACTGAAAATGGTTCTGCTCTGAGCATTGATGTTTCGGACGTTGGATCAGAAGTATGCAACAACGCGATGATCGCAGTTAAAGTTGCCGTGAAAAACCAGGGAGAAATGGCTGGTAAGCACCCCCTATTGTTGTTTCTGAGGCATTCCAGCACAATGGATGAGATTCCAAGAAAGACTTTGATAGGATTCAAGAGTGTAAATTTGGAAGCAAGGGAAAGTACTCATATTGCATTTGATGTGAAACCTTGTGAGCACTTTACAAGGGCTAATAGATATGGTTCATTAGTTATTGATGAAGGGAAATATTTCCTTCTTGTGGGAGATAAGGAATATCCTGTTACAGTATTTGTGTGATCTCCCAGATCTAAATTTGTCAGTTAGAATTAAGTTAACGTATCAAGTGAAATTAAATTATCATGGCAGCGTTATTCACCTGTTCTCTCTAATGTCTTTTTCATATTCAGATTTTGTTATTTGAGGTTCCAAGTTTCCCAAACAAATCTCCATAATAGCTAGAACCATCTCAGGGAAAAGGTGATATTAAGGATGATGTTTGAGAGTGTTAGTTTGAGTGCCCATATGAATTACTAACAAACTTGGTTCTTTACATGTTCCTTAAGTGTAAAGTAAATAAGCAATGCAATGAACACAATGATTTTTACTTGGAAAACCACCTAGCTCAAAAGATGCAAAAACCACGACCTACCACGTAGGATTTTCAACTCCAACTCCACTAGAACAATGAGCCAAAATATATCAATTACAGTCTTGTAATTCAATATTCTCCGGTACTCCTACTACTATTTGATTCACAAGCTACTCTAACTTGTAAAGCAAAATATTCACTCCAACTCACTAATTGTTTATGACGTTTGATTACAACTCAATTACCTAAAACACATTCACTAGACTGACTCGGAAGAATACAAAGCAAGTACTCAACACAAAAAAATAATTTATGATACTTTAGTTGATGTGTAAAGGAATAGTTCAGAAGTCCAAAGTCAATCCTATTTTAACACGACTTGAGATCTTCTAGGAGTCCTATTCATAGTCAGCTTCCTCTTTGATAGGACTCCTACTGTTCCAAGGATTCCACAAGCTTTGGGACTTTTGTCTCTGACTGACTTATCCGTATCTTCTTGAGAAACGACCCATATCACTTATAGCAACCATCTTCCACCAAACTCGGCCCTGGGTAACTTTGAGATAAAATTGTTATCTTGTTCATACGTACAAGTATCAACCATGAGGAGATGATCCTTTAACCTGAGGAGTTGATCCTTTAACCTGAGGAGATGGTTCTTCACAACAGTTAAGCAGCTACATTAAGGACCTGGTTCTTTGAGCAGGTAGTCACACTTTGTTAATCATCAAAACTTCAATATTCAAAATTCATGATGACAAACTTTGTACACAGAACCAGGCAACCACATCAAAAAACCAGATGATCACAACAAGTACTTTTGACATATATGTAAGTTCACAACCCACCAACCCCCTTTTGGCATCATTAAAAGAACACGAACACATGTTAGACATTAAGCACATATAATGTAAGATTCAAGGCCAAAAAGACGACAAGACAAGCATAAAAAAAGGCAAATAATCTAGGTTGATGATCCAATAGAGTATAAAGCAGTAAAGCAGAGCAATATGAGATATTAAGTAGTGCCAAAAGAAGCCCAGGGCCTTGTCTTTATCAGTAGAACAAAATAAACTAAGCATACTGCCAACTACTCAGACTAATACAAAAAGAACAAAAGATAAGGCATCACGAGAATAGCAAAAGAACTAAGGACACTGGGAAGGAACTGGTTCAAGGGTGAGAAGTAGAGGGGGTCAAAGCTTTCACAAGAGTAGCAACCTGTTGAGCATAGGCCTCCCCGTATCTTCTGATCTCTTCCCTGAGTTGCTTTGTTTCCTTTCTCGGCTCATTATTGTCTTCACGAAGCTTGACATTCTCTTCAACAGCCAACTCTAACCTCTTGCTGAGTTCTGCAACCCTACTGCTCCTAGGAAGAATGGCAGATCATGTGGATCCTTTAGCCTTGATCTCCTCATAGCCACACTGCTTGAGGGTAACAACATCCAAAACATCATTGTGGTTTCCAAACTTAAGCTCATGCAAGGCAATGTTGAGCTTGTCAAATAACTTAGTCAACATGAAACCATATGTCAAAGCATGATTTGGTTTGGAAGTATCTACAACCCTTGCCATGTGGTGAATCATCACGCTAGGAAGATTGATAGGTCGACCAGTGTGAAGCAGTTCCATCACAGCCATGTCTAGCAGAGTGGCTTCATGACTTCTCTTAGACCTCTGAAGAATGCAGAAGTTGACAAACTGAAACAGTATCTTGTGAAAGGGAGTCATATCAGTCTTGTACACTTTCTGGAGAGCATCTAGTTCAAACTTTTGGAAGAACATCCGGTGACCACAATGCCAGTGTCAACATCATTGTCTATGGCTCACCACTTCTTCTTCAAATAATTGTTGAATCCCAAAGAAGGGATATTCAGAAGCAGCCCCAGTCCCTCAGCATCAAACTCCATGTCGAAGCCCCCCACTTTACTCTTAACTACCTTTCCATCAAAAGTGAAATTTGTGTAGAACTCCACCACAACAGGAAG